>JADRCD010246857.1:0-40957 GCA_019843815.1 Montemys delectorum | reverse complement strand
CGACACGCTGCACTACGCTTTATCTCCAGGCCCGGAGGCTCTGGCTGCATTTGTCAACAGCTCCCAGCTCCGCAGGGCTCACGATGCGGTGCTCACACTCACACGCCGCTGTCCTCTTGGAGGCAGCGTGCAAGACAGTCTGCGCAGGGCCCAAGAACACCAAGAGCTGCCCCTTGACCTCAACCTGAAGCAGGTAGATAGACTACGGAAAAGAGAAGAGGAAGGAGAGCCAGGGAAGTGAGCTGAGAACAGACAAGGAGAGAAAGATGGAGCCAGTAGGAAGAGGAAGGTGGAGCCATGGGAATAGAGAGGGTGGAGCCAATGAGAATGAAGAGGGTAGAGCCGTGGGAAAGGAGAGGGTGAAGCCATGGGAAAGGAGCGGGTGGAGCCAATGGGAAATGAGAGGATGGAGCCATGGGCAAGGAGAGGGTGGAGCCAATGGGAGAGGGTGGGGCCAAGGGGGAGCCAACTGCAGGAGCAGCAGATCTGGAGTTTCCTGGATTGCTGTGGGAGCTCTGGTTTAGCTTAGGGCATTCTCATTATTACGGTTACGCTCCCCCCCCGCCCCCTCCTGGGAGGTAACAAAACCTCTCAAATCCAGTTCCTAAATTGCCACGTCATTTTTAGTGTGTTTCAAAGCCAACTTATCTCAGCACCTCAAGAGCATACCATCCGTAACAAGCAGCTGGTGTTTCTAGGGAAGAGACAGAGTTTCAACCTCCACACCTAGCTCCAAGACATTACCTTGGGGCTCGACTTTATTCTTGGGTCACAACGGCGTGTGGGCCTTGATGTGAAAGAAAGATCCCCAGGTGGAGATGGGAGCCCCAAGGATACCTTCCAACATCCAAGTAGTAATCAGAATTCCTTGAGTCTCTAGGATTCAAATTCAGAGTATCTAATCCCATCCCAGTCACAGAGGGAGTCTAGCAGCTTCTGAGGTAGAAGGGAAGCTAGATATCAGTGGGAAGAAAATTAGCCATCAAGAAAGTCATACTCGTGCTGGGCCTAGTGATACGGGCTTGTGATCCCCCATGTACAGGAGGATAGAAAGTCCAGGTCCTTCTTGAGCTATAGAGTGAACTCTGGCCAACGGGGGCTTGTCTCAGAAAAGCAAGAGACGATTGCACACTGGTCAGGCTTGGGCGGGACCAATAAGTGGCCACACCCATAGTCAAAAGGGACCTGAAAGGAGGTGGGGTGTGGGGTGGAGAGGCATACTGGACTATTCCCCACCAACACCTCTAGCCTTCTCCAAGAAGATATTTGGAGTAGAGGAGAAGAAAGCTTGGGAATAATCAATAAAGGGTAAGATGGGATGGAGAATCTGTCAATCAGGGAGAAAGAGGGGAAGAGCAGAAGTGCTTTCCTTAGCTGTCGTGAGGGGCACAGCCAGCTGACCATGCTGGAGACCCAATTCCCCTCCTTGTCCCCCACAAACCCAGGTGTGAAGCCCTATTACCCTGACTTCCTTAAGGTTGTTCCAATCCACCCGTACTCTCTTTCCTCACTGACTCTGCCCTGACTCAGGGCGCAACACTTCTGGGCCCAAGTCTAGAATCTCGAGATGCTCACCTGACCTAGGCTCTCTCCCTCAATAACTACATCAGGCTTCAGAAATGTGGTGTACTCTACAGTTTGCATACCTGGTTCAAGGCCTCCTGGGAGCCTCTGGATGGCGTCCTGCATCCTGAGCTGGAGACCTTCACCACTCTGTGTAGATGGAGGTCTCTCCCCATGGTCTAGTAGGTCTTGAGTCTTCCTTTCTCTTACCTCTTCCGTGAATTTCAGCCAGGTGAAGGCACTTTGGGTTCCTAAGTGTGTCCTCTTTCTCTCTCTCCTACCCCATGCTTCTCTAGATAATTCTGATTCATGACCTGGGTGATGATCACGCCTTCTGGAACCTTCTGCCTCTTTGCCCTCCTCATTTCTAAAGCTCCCTTGCTCTCGTCCCTCTGCCTTCACTTGTCACACTCCTTTACATTCTTACCTTTCCCCCCACACTACAGTTTGTTCACAATAACAGGCTATCTCATATACCACTGTGTCACTGGTGTTCCCTGGTGTCTGTCACTCTAAGAATGGGAATTGAGAAATAGTAGAAAGGAGAGGTACTAATGGTAGAACCTGCTTGGGATGGAAATGGAAGAAACACTGATAATCAAGCTAGATCTGATAATTTGAACTAGTAATCCCAGCTATTTAAACGGCTGAGGCAGGAGAATTAAACGTTCAGCATCTGGCTGGGGAAGGGCCTCTATTTTCAGAGTTTCCATCTGGAAAAAGGAGGATCAGAAGTTCAAGGTCATATGTCTGCCTGGGCTACATGACCCAAAGAAAGAAAGCTCTGTGTGTGTGTGTGTGTGTGTGTGTGTGTGTGTGTGTGTTTGTGTGTAAGAGATGGAAAGAAAGAGAGGGTGAAAAAGAGAAGGAAGAAAGAAAACAGGTCAACATCTGCCTAGGCTACAGAGTTTGAGGTCAACTTGAGCAATTTTGGAAGACCATGACTCAATAAACTAAACAGCAAAAAGATGACCAAAGGATGGTGGGGAAAGACATTAGATGAATGGTAGCTGATGAGATTAAAAACATAAGCTAGTCAAAAAAAAAAAAAAAAAAAAAAAAAAAAAAAACCAGAAAGCAAAACAAACAAGCAAAAACCAGACGAAAGAGTCTGGGCGACGGAGAGTCAGAGTCAGAGAAGAACCTAACTCCTGAAAGGAATTATGAGCAACAGTTGATGGGGTGGATGGGAGCTTTCACCTACAGATAGGACCCTTAGGGCTAGCCTGGTGCAATGGAGGAACAGGCAGGCCAGTGAATGCTTCCCCGTTTATGGGCTCTAAGGCCTGGCCCTGAGTCCTTACTCTCCTGCAGGTCTCTCCGCTGTTCGGCACCGTCTATGATGCTGTCTCCCTGTTGGCTGGGGGCGTGACAAGAGCAAGAGCAGCGGTGGGTGGCAGCTGGGTGTCAGGGGCCACTGTGGCCCGCCAAGTACGGGAAGCACAAGTTTCTGGCTTCTGTGGGGTCCTGGGAAGAACCGAGGAGCCCTCCTTTGTGCTGCTGGACACAGATGCGTCCGGAGAACGGTTGTTCGCCACACACCTGCTGGATCCTATCTTAGGCTCCCTGCGTTCCGCAGGGACCCCCGTGCACTTCCCTAGAGGTGGACCTGCTCCAGGACCAGATCCTAACTGCTGGTTCGATCCAGATGTGATCTGCAACGGAGGTGAGGGGAGTACCCTCAGGCTCTCTCTGGAACAGTCAGCTCCGACATCCACAAAGTTGTGCGAGAGAGGGAGGGAACTTCTGTTACTCCTCCAGGTCTTCCTTCTGCCTATGGCTTGCTCAGGACCCCTTGCAAAGATTTCCAAGGCCCTTGAGGACCCTGTAGCATCTCCAGATTTCCCCCTTGAGGAATCTGTAACCTTTTTCCTAGCTCCGGAGTCCATTTCTTTAGTTTTGGCCTGACACTTCCCTCTCTCCCTCCCTCAAAGGGTCCTATCCATGACAGGACCAAGACTGTCCCTCTGTTTGTTTCTTCAGGGGTGGAGCCAGGCCTGGTCTTCGTTGGCTTCCTCCTGGTGATAGGGGTGGGACTGACTGGAGCCTTCCTGGCTCATTACTTGAGGTGAGTGGGAGACATGAAACTGCACACAAAGAAACTGCAGGGGAGGTCCACACGAGGGAGAGTCATCTCAGAGAGGGGCTGACAGAGTCCCCGGGGAATGTTTGGGGGGGATAGCTATGTTCCAGTAAACTTTCCTGAGCTAATCCCATTCTTCTGCTCTCTCCCCTGCTGACCTCTTGTGGACTTTCTGGGGACAACCACCTCCCCATCAGGCACAGGCTGCTACACATGCAAATGGCCTCCGGCCCCAATAAGATCATCCTGACTCTGGAAGACGTTACTTTCCTCCACCCACAGGGGGGCAGCTCTCGAAAGGTCAGGAAAGCAGAGACCCCGGGAGCCACCTATCTTTCCCCCCCCCCCCCCCCGTTTATTTGGTTTCTTCCCTGAGCCAGGTGTGCTCCCCCCACCCTAGCTCCCATGTGAGAAACTTAGCTTCTTCCCCAGCTCTGTCTTTGGGAATCAGGGACCTCGGCTATGCAATAAGTGTGCTGGTGTGAGAGTCCAACTAGAAAGTGAATGCTTGTTCTGTAAACTGTACCGTGTGATACCATTTCCACACGCCCTTTCCTCTTCTCTTTCACCCATAGAACTTAGCCTCAGCTGCAGAATATATTCTGATACTTTGCATTGGCCTCTGTCCTCAGGTGGTCCAGGGAAGTCGATCCAGTCTGGCTACCCGGAGCACATCAGACATCCGCAGTGTCCCCAGCCAGCCCCAAGAGAGCACCAACATTGGCCTCTATGAGGTAAGCCTACTTTCCACTTAGGCTGACCTGGACTCCAGGAGGGAAGAAAAGGAAGGATGCTCAAATCAGAGTCCAGAGGAAAAACAGGAGAGAGAGAGAGAGAGAGAGAGAGAGAGAGAGAGAGAGAGAGAGAGACATACAGCCAAGTCAAATCCCCACAGGCTCCGGGCAGAGAGATGACACTGGGCAGGATCTGGGGGAAAGTCATGAGTTTAGCAATCCCAATCAGATTCTCCAATCTGGAAAATCTTTCTGACACAAGATCCAGGTGAGGGCTTCCCAAACCCAAAGCTGGAAGCTGGAGGTGCTGTAGAGCATGTACTTAGGTATAGGCAGGGAGACCGATCCCTTCTCTACTAGCTGACCCGACCCGTGAATGCAAGCCCTGCATTGAAAAAGGAATGCCAGAGAAGGACACTGACAACTGGGCCAGGACATGTGAATGTGGCAGAGTGGGTGGGAGGGACTGAGAACCATGAGGTTTGTTTGGAGAACTCAGCTAGTCAAGAAGAATGAGAGGAGCGCCCAAGCTCAAGGTCCTGGAGAAAATGCAAAAGTTCTGAGCATGTCACCTGAGACCATCATGGCTGGTTCTCAGAGACGTCTTGTTGTTATTTTAAGCATGCTGTTCTTTGTGGCACGGGACCACACACTTGGCCTATGCTAAGTCTTTCTTCTCTCTGGCCTTATCCACTAAATACAACCCCCAGTTTTTAATGACCGTTAAAAAAGTATCTCCATATTGACTTCCAGAGGCTTATTAAGAGACAGTACCAAATCTCCATGATGATTTTCTAGTTCACATCTCTTAGCAACAGGCAGGACCACTAACCTGATTTGCAAGGCCCCGGGGCAAAATAAGAACAAAGGGTTCCTTGTTCATCCACGTGATGGCAGCAGATTACCGAACCAAGTGGCTACACCCTGGTGTGGCATGCCTGCAGCTTCTGGAAACAATAAGGCCAGGACCCAGAAGGATGGTGCCTCCCTTCATATCAAGTTCACAGTGAAACCCGATGACTCCTTAGTACAGGGCACTCTCATGGCAAGGGGTAATGGTGAGGGTTGTGTGTGCAACAGTTCATTTGCACGACTGTTGATGGAGATGGTCCATCTCCATATCTGGAGATGTGAGGACCACCATGCATGGGGTTTGCATCTTTTTTTTGCCTGGGCTTTGACCCAGATACCTGTGAAACGTATTGGCGTACATTGAGCTGCTTGCATCTGATGCTCTGTCTCATGACAGATTGATTCTGGGTCACTAGGGCAGTGGAAATGTGAGAGTCCAAAAGCACCTTGCATCTTGGGGCTTCAAGGACTGAATTCTTTAACCTTCTGTTACAGGGGGACTGGGTTTGGCTGAAGAAGTTTCCAGGGGAACATCATATGGCTATCAGGCCAGCAACCAAGACAGCCTTCTCCAAGGTGAGACCTGGACCCATAGCTATGAATTTGACCATTCTTGGCTTTTTTTTTTTTTTTCCAGCAAGTAACAGAGGTAGTCCCAGGGTTTCCTTCCACTCTAGAGAGGACTGACTCCTCATCCTCCCTCATCCTCCTCTCTTGTGATATTAGCTTTTTACTCTGATGTTCTTTTTTTTTTTTTTTTTTTTTTTTTTTTTTTTTTTTTGGTTTTTCGAGACAGGGTTTCTCTGTGTAGCCCTGGCTGTCCTGGAACTCACTCTGTAGACCAGGCTGGCCTCGAACTCAGAAATCCGCCTGCCTCTGCCTCCCAAGTGCTGGGATTAAAGGCATGTGCCACCATCGCCCGGCTTACTCTGATGTTCTTAATCACATTTATATGTGATAACTGACAGGTTAACTTATTATGTAAGTTGTATGTTCATCTATGGTCTGGCTTATGTCTCATCTGCCTCCACCATGCACTGAAAGTTGGAGGAAGTTGCTGCCATATTCCCAGCGCTTGGCACAGTGTCTGGAATATCGGAGGCCAGTAGATTTGTGTCGAGTGAAATGCTAAAAAAAGTAAAAATAAGGATCCGTGGAGATGGATCAGTGGACAAAGGTGCCCACTGACAAGCAAATTCACCTGAATTTGTTCCCCAGAACCCACTTAAGTCACTCACAGCTGTGATCACCAGCTCCTGTGGCAGCCTCCTGGGAAGAGGCTAAACCAAAGACGCTCGGTGCTGGGAGAAGAGGGACATTAAAGTTGAAAGCACCAGAATAAGCTAGCCTACCGCCTCCCTGCCAGCTTCCTGTTTATTCACTGTGTTGTACAGCTGGGGCCATTCCACACAAGTGTCCTGAGAGAAGGGGAAACTCATTTAATTTTTTTCTTTAAAAAAATGTTTTTACTTAATTATATGTACATGCATATTTGTATACGTGTGGCATGTATGTGCCATGGCGTCCATGTGGAGATCAGAGGGCAACTTGCAGGGGTCAGTTCTCATCTTCCACTAATGTGGGTTCAGGGAACAAATTCAGGTGACTAAGTTTGGGAACTGACAAATTCACCGTTGGACACGAGGTGTTTAAACTGAAGCACAACCCCCTTAACTGAGCACGTGGCCCCAGGGAAAGCTAGAAAGGCAACCATTGATCTGTCTGGCCCTCCATCAAAGACGGCTGTCTTATAAAAGCAGGTGGTGGCAGGGCTTCTTCACATCACACTTTTCCTCATGACGTCACTTAGCTTTGTAGTTAATTTAAGACCTTCAGCTTCAGTTAACAAAGCAGGAGCTAAATGGGTCTTAATCCCTGGTGTGCCTTTTCATTCACAACTTTAAGCTTAGTCTTCCAGAGTCTGTCATATTCTGAATAAGGCCCTTTCACCACATTGTGTTGTCCAAAGACAGAACTATATAAAGAAGGCCCCTCCCCCACTTCACTTACCACTTTCAATCTCATATTCCCATTCTGGATGCCCCAAACAGACACTAAATGGGGCGGGGGAGGTGATAATTGGTGCTCCCAGAATTGCTCCCAGGGCAGAAAAATGCCTGTGGGTTTCTGCCTTTCAGCTGCGGGAGCTCCGGCATGAGAATGTGGCTCTCTACCTGGGACTCTTCCTGGCCGGTACAGCAGATAGCCCTGCCACCCCTGGGGAGGGCATCTTGGCTGTGGTCTCAGAGCACTGTGCTCGGGGCTCTCTCCATGACCTCCTGGCCCAGAGAGAAATAAAGCTGGACTGGATGTTCAAGTCGTCCCTCCTGCTGGACCTCATTAAGGTGTGTATGTGTGTGTGCGTGCGTGTGCACATGCGCGCGCGCGTGCGTGTGTGTAGGAGATAGAGATGTGCTGGCGAGGGAGAGGTCAGGAGAACTGAGGTTGCCTCCTCTTCCACTTCTTCCAAGGGAATGAGATATCTGCACCATCGCGGGGTGGCCCACGGGAGGCTCAAGTCACGGAACTGCGTGGTGGACGGGAGGTTCGTGCTCAAGGTGACAGATCATGGCCACGGGCGACTGCTGGAAGCGCAAAGGGTGTTACCTGAACCTCCCAGTGCAGAGGGTAGGAATCCCCAGCTGCATCCCAGGCACTGGAACATCCCTACTGCTCGTGTAGTTGCAACGGCTTTTCCTTCCATCCCTTCCTCGCTCTCTTCCCATTCCAGATCTACTGACACTTATCAGCTACAGAAAAGGTCTGTGGTTGGGAACGTGGGGGCTTGCTAGAAAGTGCTTGAGCTCTGAGTCTGTAGTTAAGTGGTGCTTTGCCCGAAGGTTGGCGTTCAGCCGGTGGAGTCTTCTCTAGGCACCGCCTTCCTGAGAGCAAGGTTTTCTCTGATTCTTTGAATCTCAGATAATCTCTGGGCAGAAATGTTTGAGGGTTGTGGGGTTAATTAGTATTAATGAGGGTGAGGTTCTAGCCTATCGGACCACCACAGTTCCCTTGCTCTTCTTCCCTCTTCTTAGATCAGCTATGGACAGCCCCAGAGCTGCTTCGGGACCCTGCCCTGGAGCGCCGGGGAACTCTAGCTGGTGATGTCTTTAGCCTGGGCATCATCATGCAGGAGGTCGTGTGCCGCAGCGCCCCTTATGCCATGCTGGAGCTAACACCCGAGGGTAAGGTGGTTTGGGGCCAGATAGGCACCCTGTAATTAAAACAGCCAGACCCAACCTGGCTCTTTAATAAAGGGAAGCCCGGTGATGGTGATTAATCTTGTGGCTTTCTTAAAAGCTGGGGTCTGAAGAGAGCAGTGGGGAAAGCTAAGCATGGGGTGAATATTTCAGGGCACAGATCTTAAGGGTTTCTGTCCTGACCCTGGACCCACCTTGCTCTTCCACCATGCAGACAGGTTCCTCTCTGACTCTCAGAGATCCTAGGAAGACAGAAGGGGACAAACAGGGGTCCAGAGGACAGTCGCATTGGATTAAAATTCAAATTGCTCGTGGTCTAGAGGAGTCTCACCCCAGTCAGTCCTTACTTTTCTTATGTTCAGTAAACATTACTTTGTGTCACCTCTTACTGACACTCAGAGTTCAGGACTCTCTGGTTACTCCTAGAGATGACCACATTACACTCTCCCATGGACTAAAGCATTTATTAGTTATGTATCTATTTAGTTATTTGAAGTGTATGTATGAGTCCATGCATGCAGACAGCTGTTCGTGCTTATGTGTGTATATACAAATAGAGGTCAAAGGCCAATGTCAGGTATCTTCTTCAACCATCCTCTTCTCTATGTTTTGAGATAGAGTCTCCCACTGAAGGCAGAACTCACCAATTAGCTATTATGGCTGGCCATCGAGCTGTAAGGAGCCACCTGTGTCTGCCTTCCCAGTGCTTAGAGGAGTATGCCACTAGGTCTGGCTTTTCAAAAATGTGGCTGCTGAAGATCCAAACCCAGGCCCTCTGGCTTACATGCCAGGCTTACTGACCGAGATGTCTCCTAAGGTTTGAAAGTGTTAATTAAAAACAAACAATGAACAAAAATGAATAAATACATAAACAAACAAACGGAGCCCATGCTGGCTGGGAAGCAGCTTAGTTGATGACATACTTGCCTAGTGAGCACAAAGCCCTGAGTTCAATTCCCAGCACCCCATAATTCAGGCATGGTGCTATAAGCCTGTGGTCCCAGTACTTGCTTGGGAAGTAGAGGCAGAAGGTTCAGAAGTCCAGGGTCATCCTTCAGGGTCATCTACATAGCAAGTTGGAGACCAGCTTGAAATCATTAGACTTTCTTTCAATGTCCCATTTAGACTAGGGTCAGAGGTGGCTTTGTTTGGGGATGCTCAGTTCTCACAGTCTCCTTTTGCCTCTAGAAGTAATTCAGAAGGTACGGAGCCCTCCTCCACTGTGTCGGCCCTTGGTGTCAATGGACCAGGCACCCATGGAATGCATCCAGCTGATGACACAGTGCTGGGCAGAGCATCCAGAACTTCGGCCCTCCATGGACCTCACCTTTGACCTGGTCAGAGGCTGGGATTGGGCAAGGACTGGGCTGGCCCTTGGGATCCCAGATTCTTGTCCGGCATTCTGTCTCAACAGAAGTAGCTGGCAGGCTGTTTGACCTTCTTGTCTCTCTCCTAAGGACTAGCCTATGGACTGAGAATTGGGCAGGGAAGGTTTAGCATGCAAATGAGGACTTGTGAAAGCCCTTGGAATGGGAGAGGGAAACTCTGGGTGGGAGAAATATTTAATTCAAAGCAAATAATGTTGAATGAGAAGCAGATGCATGCTTGGTTTGTACGGCAGAAAGACTCTTGGCTGAGCTAGTCTCTCGTCAGTTCCAACTCAGAGCATCCATCCCTGGGAACTCTCATCCTCTACACACCTCCTAATAATATCTGGAACACAGTGGCCAGGAGTTTGAGGGTACTTCATGAGTAGATGGCACTCAGATATTTAGTCCCATGAGGACACACAGGAGGGCCATGGAAGCCAAAGTCCTAGGTAGTCTTTTTTTTTCTCTCTCTCTCTCTAGCTTTCTTGTTAGTGTCATTTTAAAAAGTGTTGCAGTTTTTCTCTTAACCCAGCTTGCTCCCAAATAATTGAGACAGGACTATTAGATTTATTTAACAGCTTTAAGGCACAACAACTGAGCAGTATTAATCTATTTTAATCCTCTAATCTGGCTACCCAGCCAGATTCCTGAGATATTTGCATTTTAGTACCAAATCTGGCACTCTCTGCTCTGGGTGTGTTTTCATGGTGGTTCCTGGATCCTTTCTTCTTTGGGAATACCCACCTCTTCTCTCCCCATCCCCTGCCCCTGGCTGGGAGGAAGTCCAGCCCTATTCTCTCCTCTGCTTAGTCATTGGCTGATCAGCTTCTTTATTGACCAGTTAGGGAATAACTGGGGAGAAATGTTTACACAACATCAAGACAGGAGATTCCCAGAATAAGGATTGTAAAGAGATATGAGGGCACAGAAATCAGCATTTGAATAATACAATGATAATCTTTACACGATGTACAATGACATTAAGCCTACGCATCCTCCTCTCCTAGTTCAAGAGCATCAACAAGGGTCGGAAGACAAACATCATTGACTCCATGCTTCGGATGCTGGAGCAGTACTCTAGTAACCTGGAGGATCTGATCCGAGAACGCACAGAGGAGTTAGAGCAGGAGAAGCAGAAGACAGACAGGCTGCTCACACAGATGCTGCCTCCGTGGGTGTCTAATGGACAGGGGTGCGGGGAGAGTGTGGTTGGACTGGGGCAGCCTCCAGGTGACCTTACTGTTCGTCATTCCTAGATCTGTGGCTGAGGCCCTGAAGATGGGGACATCTGTGGAGCCTGAGTACTTTGAAGAGGTGACACTCTATTTCAGTGACATTGTGGGCTTTACCACCATTTCAGCCATGAGTGAGCCTATTGAGGTGGTAGACCTGCTTAATGACCTCTATACACTCTTTGATGCCATCATCGGCGCCCATGATGTCTATAAGGTGGAGTGTGCAGGAGATAAACCTCCTGCCTTTCAGCTTTGTTGTTTTCTATGTATACCTGGGTGGCTTAGAACTTGCTGTGTAGACCAGGTTGGCCTCAGACTTGTAGCAATCCTCCTGCCTCTGCTTCCTGAGCCCTGGGGTTATTATAGGCATGTGCCAGCACTCCTGGCTCTGTCTTTCAGTGTAAATGAAGCAGTTCTACCTGCCTAGGACACCAGTGTGGTTTTCCTCAGCCCTCCTGTCCCTAATCTCTTCCTTCAGGCCCAAACTCCCAACTCCCAACTCCCAGCTCCGCCTCCGGGAAATCTGCCCTAACCCTTCAAGACCTCCTGACAAGTGTCAGTGACCTGAGTATTGGGGGAAGGGTGCTCAGAACTAAACAGACACAATCCCATCCCCCAGGTGGAAACAATTGGAGATGCATATATGGTGGCCTCCGGGCTGCCACAGAGGAACGGGCAGCGGCACGCTGCAGAGATTGCCAACATGTCACTGGACATCCTCAGTGCAGTCGGCTCCTTCCGCATGCGCCATATGCCCGAGGTACCAGTGCGCATCCGCATTGGTCTGCATTCTGGTAACTACTCGGCCCTCCCCACTTCTGAACTCCAGATTTCAGCTATAGGGGGCAAAGTCTTGGCTGGGGTGGTGGTCGGGTGGGAAGAGTTGCATTGAAGAAAATACACTTAGGAGTGTTTTTTTTTATTGGGGAAGCTGGTGGAGAGGATGGGTGCTAGGTCTTTTGAGGCCCTTCGTGCAGCCTAGCTGCTGAGCACTGCCAGCTTCAACCCATCTCCACCCGTCTTCTGACCCAGCATATCTCCTCAGGCCCGTGCGTTGCCGGTGTGGTGGGCCTAACCATGCCTCGGTACTGCCTGTTTGGGGACACAGTGAACACTGCCTCACGAATGGAGTCCACTGGACTGCGTGAGTGTAACAGACAAGAGCTGGGGGAAGTGGGAAAGGCTGGACAGGGGAGATAGCCCAGGATGGGGACATGAGAGGTGACTTCCTGAGATCATCGTGTGCCCTCGCTACCTCAGCTTACCGCATCCACGTAAACATGAGCACTGTTCGGATTCTTCGCGCTCTGGACCAGGGCTTCCAGATGGAGTGTCGAGGCCGCACAGAGCTGAAAGTGAGTCTAGACCATACTCTGCCACTTTGTGGGGGTCTATGCAGGTGTAGAGTCTCCCAGTTTCACCTAGACCTACAGCCTCTACATCCCTTACCCTGGTCTGCGTAAATCTCCCCTCTTTTGTGTTTCTCCAGGGCAAGGGCATTGAGGACACGTACTGGCTTGTGGGCAGAGTCGGCTTCAACAAGCCCATTCCCAAACCACCTGATCTGCAGCCAGGGTGAGTGCTTGGCTTGAGCCTGTTGAGAAAGCTGGATGGCGGGCGCCTCCGTGGCGCCAGCCAATGGGCCCTTTGTGCCTTTGCCTTTTCTTCCTGCCTCCCACACCAAGTCTCATCCTGGTGCCAAGCTGCAACAACCCAAACCCTGACCTTCCTCACCCCTCATTTCTCTTCCCTGAGGCCGCCATTTCCTCCCTGCAGGGCCAGCAACCACGGCATCAGCCTGCAGGAGATTCCCCCAGAGAGACGAAAGAAGCTGGAGAAAGCCAGGCCAGGCCAGTTTACTGGGAAGTGAAGCTCTACTGGGGACAGGTACCGTGTCTTCCCTCAGCCTCAGGAGTAGATTAAAAAGATTATTGTTTTCTGTTTATATTAATTAATGCGGAAAATGAATACAGCGGCAATTATTCCTTAACCAGCCAGCTTTCCTGCAAGTAGCCACACAGAGACCTTTTCATATTTCAAAGCCTTAGGCCTTATCTGGGCGGACTCTCAACTAGCTCATCTAAGTAAACCCGATCACCTAGCCATATCCGCCACATGGATAGCTATACATTCCAGGCCTGTGACCAAGCCAGTCTCCTCCCGTCTCCTAGTGACATGACAGAGCTTTCCTTCTTCCCAGCGTTCCTTTCTCCCTCCCAGGAAGTCCCACTTCCACTCCTGCCCAGCTGATTGGCCATCAGATGTTTTATTAAAGCCAATTAAAGAATGCCTTAGGTTGGTAAGAAAGGACAGAGACACAGTTTCACACAGTGTACTCCACAGTCAGGGACCACTCACTTCTGTGGGGATAGAGGTGGGCTGGGAGGGTGGAGGTACTTGCTAGGGGTCAGGCACCTCCTCACCAGATTAGAGACTAGGTAGGAGTTGCCTGAATGATGTCCCACCCAAGCCAAGTGTCCCTATTCCTCTCTGATTTAGGGGGTAGAGGCTGATTCCTCAGCCCATAAAAGAGACTTCCCTTACCAGCATCAGGCATACTGATTTAGCGGGTCTGGAGTGATCCCAGAACCAGGTTAGCTCTGACCCATCCCATCCCCTGAACATGAGCCAGGCATCTCATCTCAGAGAGGCCCCTCGGGTATGTACTGCACAGAGGATAGAATTCTTGAGGACAGCATTTACCAGAGGTCAGTGTGAGGTTGCTTCTGCAGTTCTGTCAGAGCCAGTGGCCTTCATATCTTCCTCTCTGAGACAGCTTTTCTTCCCTCAGGATTATTCTGCAAGGTCCTTCCTGAAGTTGCTGCTATGCATGGGACTGAGGCCCAAGGCTTCTGTCCAGTTCTGCCTCCAAGGATTCTGAGCCAGACGTCTGCAGCAAACCAGCTCTGTGACCCTGGGAAGATCTGAAGTGCTGTCCGGGCTCCCCTCAGTGGTAGAATGAGGGAGGCTAAGTGGTTTCCATCACCCTGTGGCTCTTACAATGAGGTTTTAGAATGGCTGACCTTGGGATCAGGATTCTACAACTTATGGCTCCCTGTTTGTTCCAAGGACCCTGAGCTCATTGGAGGTTGTAAAGGTGGGCAGTGCTTCACTCTCTAGGTCCTGTGAGACCCCAAAAGTAAGGACCTGGGTTCAGAAACCCCAGGGCAAGTGGAGACCTCATGTTCTACCAGGGCAGGGGTCATCATGTGGCCTGGAAAGACCAGGGCCTCTGTTCACCCCAAGTCCTACTGTCATCTCCATTACTCACTGGTCAGAAACTGGTCCCTTCTCCAATGAGCAGAACCAAAACACTTGCCCAAGTGCAGAGAAAAGCTTGCTCTGGTGGAGGGAAACTAGCTGCACCCAAACTTTGCTAACCAGAGTGAAAAGTTAACCCTTGGCTGGGTGCTGGTGAATTGACCGCCAAAGCAAACCATTTCTGCTCAGACCTTTGCAACTAATGCTTACACCCGAGACTGGCAAATCCCCAGCTGCAGTTTGCAGAACTCTGAGGTGCCAGAGCCTGGGCTTTGGCATGTTTGACTCTGGCTGTCTTCTGTCATTGGCCCAGACTCTGGATGGAGGCTGTTAGCACCAGACACCCAGGAGGTGGTGAGTGTCAGGACCTGGTGATGTGCAGAACTGGAGAGGCGTTGACAGAATCTGAAAGAGATTAAATGAAGCCCTCACTAGGGGAGGTACAGCTGGCAGGCCAGCCGCATTGGCATCACTGTTAGACCTCAGTCTCACTCCACACCCATGGATCAAGTCTGCGTGTTAAGGAGACCCTTCAGAGCATTACAGGCCCACAACAACTTCTTAATCTGAGAATGCCCAGGACAGAAACTAGCAATTATAGTTGTTTGTTTGGGCCTGTGGGATGTTTTTATTTGGGGCTAAGACAATTTGAAAATCAATTTAAAGTGGTTCTCTCTCTCTCTCTGTCTGTCTCTCTGTCTCTCTCTCTCTCTCTCTTCCTCTCTCTCTCTGTCTCTCTGTCTCTCTGTCTCTCTCTCTCTCTCTCTCTCTCTCTCTATATATATATATATATATATATATCAACTTAAGGTAGTATACTAAACATAGATAGATAGATAGATAGATAGATAGATAGAGGTATATGTGCATGCTTGGGGTCAGGGTCAGGTGTGGCAGCACACACATGACTTAATGCCAGCATTGAGCAGGCAGAGGCAGATGGATCTCTGGATTTCTGGTATACATAGTGAGTTCCAGGACAGCCAGGACTGCCATCAAGAACCTATCTAAACAAAATGACTATATGGTTATATAGGTACTCTATAAGCTAGGGCTAGAGAGATAGCTCAGTGGTTAAGAGCACTTGTTAGTTTTTCAAAGGATCCAGGTTTGATATCCAAGACCTACACAGAGCCTAATACTGGTCTATAACTCCAGCTCTAGGGGATCTGACCCTCTCTTCTGGCCTCTGGGTACCAGGCATGCACATGATGCCCAGACACACTCAGGCAAAACACCTATACACATAAAATGAGTAATTTTAAAGTAAATTTAAAAATTTGGCTTTATTAAAAAAAATAAAAACATATGTAGTCACCCCTAAGGATCTATAAGGTACCAATTCAAGGACTCTGATGGATGCTAAATCCCTTGGATCTCACGTCTCTTATATAAGATAGAACTTTCTTTATTGTACCTATGCCCTTTATCCTGTGTGCTTAAAGTAATTTCTAGATTATTTGTAATGTATATGGTAGGGAATAATGACAAGAAAAACTGTCAGTACATGTTCATTGCAGACACAGCCTCTAGGCCTAACTGCACAGCACACAGTCACGGTTGGTTGTGTTGACATTAAAAACTGCAGCTCTCGTCTTAAAGGAAATAAGAGATAGCTTATTCTGGAGCCATTTTGAGTGACCGTGGCCTGGGAACACAGATTTCGGTTATCCCAGATTCCATGTTCCAATGTGGAAGCAGTTAGATGGGGTTTCACGGTTTTACATAAAGAAGAAAGTCATACATCAAGGCAAGTTTTAAATACATTGGTGGATATATCAGAGAGGTGCATACAGTGAGATGGGGGAAGCCTGTCTATAGGCCGGAGATGCCGTTTATGACATTCTTAGCTCTTGGATTGGTGGAAGCCAGTGTTCTGCTCAGTTAACGGCTTCTAGGAGGTTTTTATTTACTATCACAGGATGTTAACTCTACGTTAATAGCTTCTGAGAGACTTATATTTATTATCACGAGGTGTTAGTCTGATACAGAGTGGAGTAAGGAATGACTAAAACTAGCCCAGGACAGCCCAAGTTAAAGTAATTAACCTCAAAACTCGTAAAATTCCTATCTGGGGTTCCAACAGATCCATCAGTCTCTGCAGACAGAGCCTTCTTTTCAGGGATTTTCCCTCACAGCTGAATCTTCAGATGTGGCATCAGAAAAATACAAACGACTAACTGTACTACATTCTCCCTTTTCCTGAAATCAAAATCACCCCGTGGGGCTTGTAACTCCCATTCAAGCGACTCCTTGGCCACAGTCGATTTAACCCAGGACACCACCCTCCAGTTCTCACGGTTCTCACTATCCCCCAACAATGCAATCACCCCTGCCTGGCACCTATAGACATTCTGACTAGGGCATTAAGATCTTAGCCACTTCTAGAGCTTGCAGGTTTTCTCCTTCTCTTCCTCCCCTCCCCCACCCCTCCTCTTCCTCTTCTTCCTTTTAGTACCAATTAATGGCTTCCTAGTGGCAATGATAATAATAATTGAAATACATGCAGCCTTCTCATTTCTGGTTAGCTAAGTGGTGCTGCTAATAGGATATTTAGTGCAATTTAAAAATTTTTTAAACTATGTTCATAAATGATGAGTTAAAGCCGAAAACAAAGCAAAAGAGATTTAACATGCGCTTTACATTGTTCAACATCTTTCATAAAAGTTTTTCTCTGTACTTGGGTCCCAGGGTTGAAAGGTAGATTCCAAACTGCTGGCCTTAGACCTGACTGGGGATTAGCTCTCCAAACTCCTGTCCTTCCCTCCCTCCTGTTCTCTCCCATCCCTTCCTCTCCTTTCTGTCTGGGGCTGGAGTAGCTGCTAGTGTGTAACTCAGGAAGTCTCACGAAAGAGTCACCCTGAGTTAGGAGCTGAAGGGCTAGCCTGGGCAGGCTGGGGCAGGGCAAGGGGAGGGGAGGGAGAGGAGAAGAAAGGTTTCACTGCTCCTCACTCTCCTCCATTTCTCTGTCTCCTCTGGCCCCCCACCCCTCTTCTCTCCTCTCTCCTAGTCCCCAATTGACCACGTTTCTCCCTGCCTTTCTCTGCAGCTATTTGAGAGGAACACCCCACCCCACCCCCACCCCTGTCAACCTAGGACTCTGATTACTAACTGCCAACCTTAGAGTCCTGACTCTAATATTCCCTGCCTCCCACTCTCTTGTCCCCAGACCCAGGCAACTCACAGCCCCTGAAAGCACCTGCCGTGGTCACCGGGTACTCCACGGTTTCAGAGGTGTTTATGCTACCTCGGCCAGCAGGCCTGCCCCAGGAGCCCACACTTGGGGCTGTTCTTGCCTTTGGGATGGCTCTGTAGGCTGGACCCATCATAGCCAAAGCAGGGACTTTCCCCAGCTGCTGTGCGGGTTCCAGGGGGTGCCCTCAGGGCTCGCTGGCGCCTTCCTGTGTGCTGCTGTTTCAGCCTGATTCCTGCTCTACCTGCCTATGTGAGGTGGACCCCAGGCACACCCCTTTGGGAAATGGGGTGAGCTACACCCAGGCTGGGACTTGTGACACAAAGTCGTAGGGTCATCCGTGTTTATAGGAATCTTTTGGACTTTGCACCCAGCACACCAGGTGGTGTGTTCGGGACCTGGGATGGCGGTGGCTGAAATAAAGGTATGCGTTCTTCTGCAGTGTGGTGTGTGGTGCTCTTAATCCCGCCAGATGAGAATAAGACACTACCACAATTTTGGGCCAAAGCTTTATTCTATTCAGTGCGAGAGAGAGCTGGCCAGGGACTGCCTCCTGGGTTGGATCAGAGGGCGTGGCACTGACTCTGTCTGGGGCATCTTTTAAGGCGTCCAATCCGAAGCAGCTACAAAGCAGGTGTACAGAAGCGAGGCAAAGAGCAGTTAGAAGAGGATAGAAAAATCTCAGTAGTCACCATCACTGATTAGAGAAGGTCATGGGTCTCAAAATCAAATCATTGTGGTTGTCTTGCTAAGGGGTTCTGTTGCTGTGAAGAGACACAGCGGCCACCGTAACTCTTTTTTTTTTTTTCCGAGACAGGGTTTCTCTGTATAGCCTGGCTGTATTGGAACTCAGTCTGTAGACCAGGCTGGCCTCGAACTCAGAAATCCACCTGCCTCTGCCTCCCAAGTGCTGGGACTTAAGGTGTGCGACACCACCGCCCGGCTTTTTGTTTTGTTTTGTTTTCTTCGTAGGGGGTACAATAGACCCTGAGAGGAGATAAGAGGTCAACCTAGTTACTACCATTCTCAAAAGTGTATTTAATTAAGTTAAAATCTCCTTTAGAGTTCCATGCATCCTCTGCACCTTTCCTGAGTTTCGAGGAGGATATATACAAAGAAGTTTCCAATTCACGTTAAGAACCTTAGAGAGCAATTAAGACAATTTGGCTGGGAGGGCTGGGCCATTGTCAGACCCTAGAGATCTGGGGAGGCCAAACCTGGGAATACTTTCCATTATTAGTTAGTTACTTCCTACACTGTTTCTGTTCAGGATGGAAAGGCCCATGAAGTTGTCAAGATCAGCAGATATTTGTAGACATGTAGTTCTGGCTTGACTTCAGTTAAGTCCAATTTCCAAAATTCACCCGGTATTGTACCTTGACTCCATTGTCCTGGGGGAAGCATGTCCCTTGCATTTACCTGAGCACAGATCAGGCATCAGTCTGAAATGCTCTGAAGTCTGGTGTTCAGGAAGTCAGACATGAGGGGATGAGTTCTGAGATCTTAGGTGACAAGGGCATGGAGCAATGTAAAACACTTAGCAAATTCTGGCCCGATATCTTTGGCACGTTCATTCATCTGTCTGGCAGGATGGCAAGATCCACCATCTGCTGCTCTCTTCGGAGCCCCCAAGTCAGAATGTGACCAAATTTCTTCTGGATCCTTCTTCAGAAACATCTTTGAGGCAGAATAGGGGCTCAGGAATAGCAGATAGATCCAGGGCAGTCTGGGGTTTGGGTTCCCACAGAGCAGCTTCCTTGGTGACTTGATCTGCATAATTGTTACCTTGAGTCTGGGAACTTTTGTCTTTTTGGTGTCCTGGCCAATGGGATATGGCTGGTTCCATTTGCAGCCAGATGGCTTCTAGCAACTAGACAATTTCATGTTTACTTTACTAGTCTTTCTTCTGAGGTGAGCAAACCCCTCTGTTTATATATTGTAGAGAGAATCTCTTGTATACTGTATGGATACATCACCTGTCAATTTAAAAAACAAAACAAAACCCTATAGCCTATAGGAAAGGGTAGAATAGAAAATGGGACGTCCAGTAATCAGAAAGGATTCTGGGATAGAATCAAGTACAGGAAGATTTGCCCTGGGACAGGAAGGAGGGCAGACACATCAAAACTGAGCAGAGGTAACCAGCCACATGGCAGAACTTAGATTAGAATAAATGGGATATGAAGTTATGAGCTAGTTGGAAAATGAGCAAAAGCTTATGGCTAAGGTGTTTGTAAATATAATCAATCCTTGGAGTCATTATTTCTAGGACCAGGGGTACAGCTTTCAGTAAAATCCCCACAACAATATATGTATCCATGAACGCAAGTGGTGGCAAAATCGTATTGGCTGTCTATGTAAATATTTACCTTTTTTTCCCTCCAGCCCATCTTAAAGCCCGTGTCAGAATAATTATTTCTGCTTTCTGAGTAGATGTGTCCCTGGGCAAAGCTTGTGCCAAATGACCTCCTTCTGACCCATGATCACCACTGCCCTTGGATACCTGGTTCCTTCCTGATCAAAGCTTGCAGAGCTCTGCATCTCTGGTGGTGAGAGGGTCCAACATCTCCAGGCAGTCATAAATGGGCTGTTCAGGGCTGTCGTCTGTCAGCAGCGTGGCAGGACTGGTAGCCAAGGATTTATCAAAGGTCAATCTGTTCTTATCTAAAAGACCGGCTTGTAACTGAGTCAGACAGGCACTGGACACCCACCAGTGGTTAACATCTCTCAGCAGGGTTTCCACAGTATGTGGGGCTTCTACAGTTACAGTCTGTCCCACTGTGAGCTTGTCAGCTTCTTTTACAAGAAGAAGCTCCCAGGAACTCCCTAACTTGTTTCTTGGGGCTGGATTTAGGACTTGAATTATGGTTGCTATGTGGGCCTGGGACAATAATCTTTTTCTTGTTTTAGTTCATATCCCAAGTCAGTAACCTAGAGTGAACACATTAGGGTGTTTTGGTTAGGGTTTCCATTGCTGTGAAGAGACACGATGACCAAGGCAACTCTTCAAAAGGACAACATTTAGTTGGGCTGGCTTACAGGTTCAGAGGTTCTGTCCATTATCATCAAGGTGGGAACATGGCGGCGTGGTGCAGGAAGAGCTGAGAGCTCTCCATCTTTGCCTCAAGACCCTTGAGGCAGTCTGGTCCAGGTTAATTGTTCTGATAGTCTCAGTTCAGGGTTGACTTATTCGAATCCAAAGATGGGCTGACTTCATTTTGACAGCTGGATGGAGGTGAATGCATCTTTCAAGTCCCATACAGTGTAAACTCTATGTTCTGGTGGCAATAGACTGAATAAGGTGTAGGGATTTTTAACAGTCAGGTGAATTTGTTCACTTCCCTCAAGTCTGTACTGGTCTATAGTCTTGAGTTCCAGGCATTTGGACAGGCAATAAAATGGTGTTCCAGACTGACTGGCAAGGAGTCAATATGCCTGCTTCAAGGAGCACTTGAAGCAGTCTTAATCCCTTCCCTTGCCTCTAAGGAGCTGGGTATCCTTGACTTGAATGGACATCACCCTAGGTGTTGGTTGCACTCTGATGGGCACTGCATGTTTGGCCAGACCAGGAGGGTTGTCCTACGCACAAACTGTAGGGATTGCTAGGATCTACTACTTCTTCCATTCCTCTTCTGGGAATGGGTTGAATTTTGGAGGAGTAGACATTCCTCACTTTACTGGGCAGGTTATAGTTAAAGCCTTAGCAGGGCCTCCCAGTTGCAACCTAGGAGTATCTCCTGAGAATAATATTGTTGCCTGGAGCTTATTCAAGAGGTCCTGACCCAGAAAAGGGTAGGGGCATCCAGGAATAATGATAAAGGAATGAGTCATAGTTCCTTGTCCTAGGTTAACAGTCCATCAGTGGCCCATTTATATTCTTTAATATCCCCTGTTACCCCTGTACCTCCATTGTTAAGATATTGTAGGGGCTCCCAGAATACTGAATGGGGTAGCCCATGTCTACCAGAAAATTTATAGATTTGCCCCTGTTGGTAAAGGTTACCATAGAGGTTCCCAGGGCCTACTATGAAGGAACCTTTAACTCTCTAATCCTCCATGTCTAGGATTGGCTTGGGTTGGGGGGAGGGGGAGCTACCTGTTTCCATTGTGGGCATTTATCCTTGTGATAATCCATTCCTTTAGTAGGTGCATTGGTACTTTTCTAAAGTTTTCCCCTTTTGTCATGGGGGTGCATGGGTAGAGCTGAAAGTGGCTTGGACTTGTAGTACAGCCATGGTGACTCACTCCATCTCTTTTAGTAAAAGATCTTTTTTTGCTATCTCTGCTGTCAAACACCTTCTGGGCTGTTTCTAGCAGTTCTGACTTATTCTTTCCTGCGAATCCATCCGTATTTTGTATCTTTCTACGTATGTCAGTGACTGAGTAACAAAGACCAAGTGAATCGCCTTGAAACTTGCCAGGTCCTCTGGGTCCACAGAGGTATAGGACTGGTGTGTGTCCAGGAGGCATCCCAGAGAAGCTGACGGCTATTGGTCTGCCCGTGTTTCGTATCTTCTACCTTTGATAGGTTACTAGGGTTTGGGGCTGCCTGTTTCATTTCTTTTAACAGAACAAAGTGGTACTCACTTGAGTGATATATCTCCTCCATGTTGGAGTTCCATTGGGGTTTCAATCTTGGCAGAATGCAGTTGGTTGCCTCTATCCTGCAGTTGTCAGTCACTGAAGTTACTCCAGGGAGCACTTCTGTGGGACTCTTCCCTCTCTTCAGTAGTGAAGAGGGCATGGAGAATCTGCTGATAGTCATCCCGAGTGGGAGGTGACTGAAAAAGGTAGACTAGATTAGAGAAATTAAGGAATTTGGGTTAAGGCTGAAAGAGGATTCTGGTTCTTCCAGTTGTAGAGATCTTTCCTGGAGAAAGGGAGAAACAGGAAATAAACACAGAGAAGCGAGGATGGAGGGAGGTATAACACAGTACCTGATGGAAACAAATTATGGGAAGATGCCTTTTGGCTCATGGTATCAGGAGAGTTTCAGTTCATCAAGCCAGGGAAGGCACAGTGAAGTTCATGACAGCAGGAACATGTAGCAAAGTCCTCATCATGGCAGACAGGAACTCAGGTAGAGATTAGAGGAAATAGATAAACTTCATAGGTCCCTAGTGACTTATTTCTGCCAGCCAGGCTACAAATTAGCTCACTCAAACCACATCATACAAATTAGCTCACTCAAACCACATCATGTGACTAAGTAGAATTAATCCCTTATGTCTTCCTTCCTGTCCATGCCTCTGGAAGCAGTTGTCTCTTCTCTGGGATTGCTAAGGGAAAGGGCTATTTTGTGGTCTGTGACATGGAAATTTTTGGTTTCTTTGGAGACTCAGTTGTGTCGTGTGATATTTTTTCTGGAAACTGTCTTAAGAAAGGATGTTTTTGCTGGAGCAGACACATGATGGTTTTTTTGGAAGCTCCTGGAAAGGGGGCGTATGATATTTTACTACAATGGACGCTTGGGAGAGAACGTAAAGTGCGGAAAGGATATAAGTATAGCCCGACAGACAGTGGATGGCGCTCTGGCATTGGTTTACCTTGTCATTCTTTCATTCTTTGCTGATCATCATTTGTTGTGGCTTCATAGAGAAAAATGCACCAAAGAACTTCTGTGGTGTGCTGGTGGTTTCTTGCTGCTTCTGAGGCTCTAAGCCGGTTGGCAGAGCCTCACAGTTTCTTCTGGATGGACCTGCCGCTGCTGATTCGTGAATGGTGTTTGTGAGCTGACTGAGCTACTGATGATTATGATTCACGTGAACTGAACTGCTGCTATCCTGACAATAAAGATTGGAATGGCCCCAAAGAACTATTTCTAAACAGGCCACATCCTCCTTTTCCTCTATTAACCTTTCCTTCCCACTACCTCTGGTGGGTAATGGGCTATAAGGGAGGTTAAAGTATTTAAGAACCTTTATTAAAGTAGGTTTTGAAAAATATAAGCCTACAGGTCTGCGTTAGCTTATAGGTGATTCCATTAGGATCTTCTCAGGGACCTAGCAATGGCTTAATACCATCGCTTGCCACCATTACCTGCTGCTGTCACCAGGTGTTCCAGGTATGGGTGCATGTAAAAGGACAGCCTGCCACCCCAGCTCTTTCTCTATATTCTCACATAATCTCTCTCTCTCTTTCTTTCTCCTCAGCATTCTCCCCCTCTTTGTCTTTCTCTGCACCCCCCTTCTCTGTCCTCATGGCTCTGCTCCTGTCTGTCTGTCTGCCTGTCTCCATGTCCACTCATCTGCCCCTCTCCCTTCTCCAGGCCCTCATTCCCCTCCCTTCCCTCCCTCCAATAACCCCCCTTCACACCAGATCTGTTGCATGGCTTGATTACTCAGGGGCACACCTTGGGATGGGTCCAGGTACCCCCACACACACACCACATTATATCTTATAACATTGACTTCGGGGAGGGGGCCTCTCCTAGTGTCTGGTCACATCGGGGTCCCTTCCTGTGGGGCAGTGGGCAGTTCTGACAGCTGGAGTCCAGTAGAGCGGCCACCTCTGAACCCCAGAGACCCACTGAGCAAAGTAAATTTGTTCACAAGACGGTAGAAGTTCGGTGATAGCTCTGAGACCAATGGCTCAGATTTCAGCCCAAACCCCTCACAGCTGCCCCTGCAAGAGATGTGTGCTCTATCAGGCAGACAATGCCTCAAGCTCCCAGCATTCTAGCTGGACCTTACACCCAGTCATCTGACCACAAGCCAAGCATGCCACAACCCACACAATAAAAGGAGTTGTTTGCCTCCTCCTCACTCTCTTACTCTTACTTCCTCTCTCTTACTTTTCTCCCCTCTTGCTCTTACTCTTGCTCTCTCTCTCTCTCCTCTCTGCTCTTTGTTCTCTTCTCTGGCTTTCTCCCTCTCCTTTTTCTCTCTCTCCTTCCTCTTCTTTCCTTCTCTCTACTCAACCAGTACATTCTACCCTTCCTACAATAAAATAACTCATTTATACATTGCCTCCCTTTTAATTAAGGCGTTGTGCAGCAAACAGGTCAGCACCGGGAGAGAGAAAGAAAGACCCGGGCCTCAGCAGCAGGCCCACTGCAACCAGGGAGAAAGAGAGCCACAGGCCAGGCCACCAGCCCAAGCCTCTGATTGTGGAACAACACCTTTCCCCACTACACCCACTGGCAATGACTCTGCTTTCTGGCTCACTGATCTCTCAGCACCCTATCCACCAGGGATGATTAGGCAAGTTTCCCTTTTGGTCTCTGTAAACACTTCCCTGAGTCTAAGAAAGTAGTCACCTTTGGATGTCTGGCACTCCTTGGATACTCTTGGAGATGGGGGTTTTCCTAGCCACAGCCTTCAAGGCCAAGGTGAGCCCCTCTTCACCTGACCCTATCCCACCATCCTTGGAACTGCGACCCTGCAGTTTCCTCAGGCCCTTCTGGGCTATTGTACCTCTGCCTGCCCTCTTCTACCACCTCCACTTTGGAGCTTCATATAAATCCCACGGCTCCTCTAGGCCCCCGTGGTTTCTTGTGACTCTGTTTCTCACATCCTTCCCGTGGATGAGACCCTACTACTAGAGCTCAGTTTTCCTCCTCTTCATCTTGCCTTAAAGTTGGTATCAGGCATCAAGTCTCCTCTGGCTTAGCCAGGTTAAGCCTCTGAACCCCACCCTGTCCCTCCACCCCATCCTCCCCTGCTACTTCCCCCTCCCCCGTTGAGTGTGTTTAAATGTGCTGACAACCCAGTGAATAGTTTGGTCCTCTTGTTTGGTTCTTCCTGAGTCTTGAGGACTCCTGTGACCCCAGGTTGCAGTGACATTTTCCTCTTGTCATCTACGGGAATGGTATCCATATCTTCTCATTCCCCTTGAGATCCCTCTTAGGAAACCTCCAGCCTTTACACCTGAAACTCTGACCTGCGGGGCCCTAAATTTATTTGCCTTTCCAATCAAATTTCTAGTGTTATCCTGGACCTTTACAAACACTGCAAGCAGTTGGAGATATGGAAAGAGAGTCCCTATTCCCTTTTTCTCTTTTCTGCAAGCCCTATTCCTTTCTGCCTTGTCTCCCTCCCCACGCTACGCAAACTTCTTGCCTGTAACTTACAACAGGTCAGGGCCAGGGTGGGACCAGGAACGCCAACATATATGCCTGCTCCTGCAACAGCTGCTATGAATCCAGCTGATAATCTAACCACCCCTAAGGTATGTACAGATCATTTGACTGTGAATTTGATTCCAAATTCTAGCTAGAGTCTGATCCCTCCCCATGGCTCTGGCTCTCAGGCCCCTCCTCATCTTGGTTTTCTACAGCCAGTTGGCCTATGTGCCTCTACTAAGCTAAGCAAGATCTCTCTCTCCCTTCATGGACTCAGATTTTATTATGAATTGGCACATCTGATTTCCAAATTCTTACTGCCACAGACAATGATTCCCAATTTTTTTTTTTTTTTATAAAGGACAACATTTAATTGGGGCTGGCTTACAGGTTCAGAGGTTCAGTCCATTATCATCAAGGCAGGAACATGGTGGTACTGGAGGAACTGAGAGTTCTACATCTTCATCTGAAGGCTGCTAGCAGAATACTGGCTCCCAAGCAGCTAGGACAAAGGTATTAAAGCCCACTCCCACAAGGCCACACCTACTCCAACAAGGCCATACCTCCCAGTGGTGCCACTCCCTGAGCCAAACATACAAACCATCACATTCTACTCCCTGGCCCCCATAGGCTTGTTCAGACACATGAGTCTATGGGAGCCATATCTAGCCATAGCATAATTTAAAAAGTACATTTAGTCCAACTTCTAAAGTCTCCATAGTCTATACCAGTACCAACAATGTCAAAAGTCCAAAGTTCAAAGTATTTTCTGAGATCCATCAAATCACTTAACTGTAATCCCCAAATCAAGACAGGAAACCAGTTCAGTAAACTCCAAACTCTGCACGTCCATGTCTGATGTCAATGTACTTTTCAGATCTCAAAATCTTTTCCCATCTTTGTTGATTGCAACAAACTTCTTTTCCTGGGCTGGTTCCACTCCCTGTTAACAGCATTCCTCAGGATATATCCTATGGCTCTGGCATCTCGAAAATTTTGGGGTCTCCAAGGCAATTTCAGTGTTACAGCTTCTTGTTTCAGTGTCTGGGATCCAGACAAAATCTTACAGGTTTCTCCAAAGGACTGGTGTCACTTCTGCAGCTCTGCCCTCTGTGCACTCTAAGCTCAGGCTGATCCACTCCACTGCTGCTGCTGTTCTTGGCAATCTGAGATCTTCTGCTGCAACTAGGCTTCACCAATAGCCTCTCATAGGCTCTCTTCATGGTGCCAAGCCTCAAATCCTTTGCATGACCCCTTCAGTCCTGGGCCATCAACTACAACTGAGGCTGCACCTTCACCAATGGCCTTCCATGCCCTCTCACAGTGCCAAGCTTCAACTGCTCTTCATGATTCCTTCATGCCTTTAAAACCAGTACCACCTGGGTGATTCTTATACATTATTAAGTCCAGCTACCAGTACAAGGTACAACCTTGGCTATCTCTGGAACACAGCTTCTTTGTGCTCTCAGAAAACACTTCCCAGAAGATTTCACCTCAGTGATGCTGGTCTCTTCTTAATCACTGCTAATTTCTTAGCTCCAGCTAACCAGCATCAATTGTCCCAGTAGTCCCTTCTATTTTTCACTCTAAAGCCATAGCCATATGGCTGAAGCTGCCATGTTCTACTGCTTGCTGGGGGCTGGAACCGATTCCCAAATTTCTTACATGTAAGCTTGCTCTGCTCTACCCAGATGGCTCTACTTCCCCACTCTTAAAAATATTTTATCCCTGTTTTCTTTGCACTCTGCTCTCACGAGAAAAAATAATATCTTAAGATTATGCTGTAAACTCTTATCTAAAGATCTGTAAGGTGTTCATTGGATACAGGTTAAAATCTATATAATCTACAATATTTAGCTTTAAATATTGGATTTGGCCAATAGAAATTCTAATGTTATTTAAACATGGATACTTTTGAAGTTGTTTTATCCTTTCTGCTGCTGTTATATTTACTTTATTGCTAGCTCTGTAAATAGGTTACTGCTCATTGGGAGGAGGGGAGCGCCAGAACCAGGGAACTAGGGGTGGGGGTGGGAATGGAGGAATCCCGTCCTCTAGAAGCGCAATAGATGGGAAACTTAGGTCGACTGACAGCTGTACTTATTTGGAGTCCATTTGGCCCATCAGAGGTGGGTCAATCCAAGTAGATTCCCTGAAGCTTACAGGAATCTCTTTATGGTTACAGACAGAGATAAACTTTAGGTATGTTAGTGTTAGTGTTGTTTGTAGTCTGTACTGAAACCCACATTGAAGAAAGAGGCAGTAGACGCACATCTTTGTGTCATAGGAGGAACTTGGGAGACAGTTTTTGGCTAAAAGCATGAACACTCCTTAAGGTGAGCTCAGGGAAGACAGGAACCTTCCGTGCCGAGGAAGAGGCAGAAGTTCACTTGGTCTCAGTTTTCACTGTGAAAGAGGGGCCTCTTCCCTCTATCCAGGAGACTGGGTACATATAGATTTAGCACAACGAGAAACGCTTTTAAGTCTGTATTTAAAAGACAACCAGAGGAGATTTAAAATCATGAACTAGTGACTGTGATAGTGGATCATGTAGTGGCTTTACCAAGTTAGTTAACTTATCAGAATGCCGTTGATTTTCCTACGGTCCCCAAAGAGTATGTTGTCCAGTCAGCAAGACGTACTCTAAAGAATAAGTACATCCTCACTTCTGCTCCAACATCACCCCTTCCTAGTTCCTCATCGTTTTCCATTAATTTATTTATTTATTCACTTTACATCTTGATCACTGCCCCCCTCCCAGTTCCTCATTTTTAATTAAACAAAAATGGGGGAATGCTAGCCTACAGGCAATTCCAGTAGGCTTCTCTCAGGGACCTAGCAACAGCTTACATCATCACCTCACCTGCTGCTATTACCTGCCACTGCTGCCAAGAGTATCCGATGTGGGCTATGTACAAAAGGCTGCCCACTACCCCAGAGCGCTCTCTCTCTCTCTCGCTCTCTCTCTCTCTCTCTCCCCAAGTTCCCTTATTCTAGAAAGAGGGGGTTCTATGTCCCCTTCTTCTCCGTCCTCATGGCTCTGGTCCTGTCTCTGTCTGTCTCCATGTCCACTCATCTGCCTCTCTCCCTTCTCCAGGCTCTCACTCCTCTCCCTTCCCTTCCCCCAGTAACCCCCCTTTACACCAGAGCTGTTGCATGGCTTGATTATTCAGGGGCACACCAGAGCATGGGCCCACCAGGTACTGCCTCACCACATTATGTTGCATAACACTTTGCCAGCACAAAGAGCAGATTGGGCAGAGGGAGAGTCTACACAGCTGCTCTTTGAGCTTCCACATTTTCCTGGACCTGAGGTGGCACAAGGATCACAGGCTGGAAATTGTTTTGTTTTGTTTTGTGGGGGTTTTTTGTTTGTTTGTTTTTGCTTTGTTTTGTTTGTTTGTTTGGTTGGTTGTTTTTTGGGGGGGTCAGGTTGAATTGGAGGTTCAGTTCTTTGTCTCCCTGCTCCTATTCATGCCTATCTGAGATCCATCCATCTGTCTCCCTGCTCCTATTCATGCCTATCTGAGATCCATCTGTCTCCCTGCTCCTAGTTATGCCTGACAAAGATCCATCCATCAACTTCCCTGCTCCTAGTCTTGCCTGTCAGACTTGAGAAAGAACTTTGTATCTGCTAATTTCATTTTTGTCCCACTGTGGCTGCTTAGTCAGAAGATGAGGATCATGAGGGGGCATCATGTGATCCCTAGACTCTCACTCCTCTTCACCAAGGCAAAAAACAAAAACAAAAAACAAAAAAACGTTGGTGGAGGCTTGACTGGCTACCAGTTGGGAGATTTTTCTAGTCTGCTTTTAGCTTAGATGTGGATGTCTCTGAGAGTCTCTCCTTGCCCAGATGGGACATATGCAGGAAGTGAGTGTCCCAGGAAGCAAAAAGTAGAAAGAGTTGTGTGGTCTCTTATCTGCTCAAGTTCCTGCCTAGGACTCCTACACAAGTATACTGGGATTCAAGGCAAGTGGGCCATTGAGCCTAGCTCGAAGAGGTTCTTTAATAAAAGAAATACAGGCCAGGTATGCCGGTGTATGCCTTTAATCTTAACACTCAGGAGACAGAGGTAGGTGGCTGTGAGTTCAAGGCCAGCCTAGTCTACATATCTAGCCATATCTATAGACAGTGAAACCCTGTCTATCTATAAATAAACGAATAAACAGCACCTTGAAAACTGGACAACCCTCCAACATTCACATTGAACATTAATACTTCCTGTGTGCCTTGGGGTTGAGTTTCAACCGTCTTCATCGCTGAGGACCCTCAGGTGAGACAGTACAGATCTGTCTGGGTGCAGCATCTCCCTATGCATGCATGGCTGCCAGGGAAGCCTGGGCGGAGCCATTTTCAAGTCTAGCTTTGATTGGTCTTCTTTCATGAGCTGCAGCAGGAACTATCCTCAAACCCCCAATTCTTAAACTTCCACCAACTAGCCTAGCGTAGCTTCTGTTTTCTTCTGATTCTCTATGCCCTGAAACTCCACAGAGCCAGAAATGATGTGCCTGCTTCCTGTCATGGACAGTTTTTTTGTCTGTAGATGGATAGGGCAATTTTTGTCTAGTGACTACCTTGCCATAACTGGAGCAACTCTATATATGGGTTTTGACGCTTGATTTCTTCTTTGAACTGTGAAGGGGGTACTGTCAGGAGCAGACATGTCTCTGGTCAAATGATCTTTAGTAATGAATTAATATTAAATCTCATATTCTGTGGATTTCTGATGTTTTTGAAGACCATCTATATAAAGTGTATCTGAACTGTTAAACCTTGAGTACTCTTAGCTATTCCTATTTGAATATTGTAAACAGCACCTTAATATTATTAGATCAGAATCTAATAAAACCATGACTTTAAAATCTGGTCCTTAAGCCAGTCAGTGGTGGTGCATGCCTTTAATCCCAGCACTTGGGAGGCAGAGGCAGGCAGATTTCTGAGTTCGAGGCCAGTCTGGTCTATAGAGTGAGTTCCAGGACAGCCAGGGCTACCCAGAGAAACCTTGTCTCGAAAAAAAATAAAATTAATAATAATAATAATAAAAATCTGGTCCTTAACTTGCCTTACTAAATCATCCTAAACAATTTGTAATAACAGTTATTAGAAGAACTGGGTCTAAACCTTGCGTTCTTAAATGAGTTGCATAGGCATAATGCCTATCTAAAAGTAACAATATTATTTTCTTTTTTATTTTTGCAACAATATTATTTTCTAATTTTGTATCAATGTAAGAAATTTATACCAATGAAAACCTTAAATCTGTATCAATCTATAAATTCTGTACTAAAGTAAAATTATAACTGCAATTTGTATCAATTATAAAGATTTCTACCAATGTAAGTTGTGGCTATGCAATGCTTTGCTTAAGAATAAATTTAGAATTTGAATCCCTCTGTAGGTCTCGAAAAATTTAAGCCTGTATTTGCTACAGAACTGAAAGATTTAATGATGGAAGATATCTCCATAAAAGCAGAGCCTAGGGAATCAGTGATATTTGAAGATGTGGCTGTGTACTTCGCGGAGCAGGAATCGGCCAGCTTGACACTTGATCAGAAGGCCCTGTACAAGGAAGTGGTGCGTGAGAACTTTGCACATGTGGCTTTTCTGGGACGCATTGCAAAACTGAGAAAGTATGCTCAGCTGGCTGGAGCAGAAATATCCAGGCTGAAAGCAATCCTCTAGGTCAGGTGTACCAGGAAGGCAGAGCCCTGTCACTGCTGTCAAGTACAGTCTTTTCTATAGTCACAAATATTTCTGTAGATGTAATGCTTTTTCAGTTCATTAAAGTTGTTCATTATCATGTGCAAAAAAAAAAAAGAATAAATTTAGAAAACCATTCCATCTATCTCCTCCCTGTTCAAAATTATGACCATTTCCAAATTATTCCTTAAAATGACAACCTATCTATAATTTATAAAATAACCATAGCCAAACACCCAAACCCAAGGGATCGGGATGACAACTCTCCACAACTTATTCCTGCTAAGTGGGGGAGGGGGGGCAACGAAAATTTTTAAAGGGGTGGGGAGGGGTAGGAAAGTTAGAAAATTTGGTTAGACTTAAGAAGGCTAGTTTAGAATCTGTTGCACAGTCTCTGCATGCTTAGAGGGCTCAGGGCTTGACTGAAGTTCTGACTGGATCTGTCTGAAAGGCTGGATGAATCGAGTCCATCGGGATTCAGCAGCAATTCCTGAAGCTGCTCTGGAAGCAAGTCTCTGGACAGCCTCAGAAAGCAGGGGCTGGAAGAGCAGGTCACTTCAGCGACTCCATGGATAAGTCTTGTTAGAGCTTCAAACTGTGTAATATATGAATCTTACTACCAAAATTTTAATACTGTCAAGATATTCATATGGACTGTGCAAGATACACAGATCAGCTAAGGATGAATTTTTGTTTCTTCTTTGAGCAGGTAAAAGACAACTATATTTTTTTATGAGTTAATTTGATCAATAACCAATTGTAATAAATCTACATTCATGTCATATAAAGGTTGACACTATGAATCTTAAGGATTTCACAACCAACAAGATTTATTGTCTAATTTTAGCTGAAGTTTTGGCTGGAGACATTTCAGGTCTAAGCCAGTTTTAGGGCTGTTCCCATATCCAGGAATTAGCAGATCAAGTTACCTGCTGTGTTTGATTTTCTCAAGGTTTTCTCAAGGGGCCCTTCCCCTGTCATATCTGACCCATATCACTCTGGAAGGAGTCCAGAGCCTTTTCGCCTTTCCTGACAACACAAACGCAGAGCCTATCTTCCAAAATAGCATGTCCTAGTCCAGTACCCAGAAATTATTAAAGGTATAGATTGAATTAACTTAATAGCTTGACCCCTCTCCCAGAGGAACTTTCATATAACCACCAAACTCATAACCACATGCATTTTTATAATTAAAACAATTCAAAACAATTAATACAATCTAAACAAATATTATTATCTGTTGAGATTGTGCTCCTCCATCATCCCCTGCCCCGACCTACATGAGATCAAGGCCTAAGTTATTTATTCATCTATATACTTAAATTCTCCCTTCTATGGTGATTAATATCTCTTTGAGTACATATTTCCCCTTTCTCTTTATATAACATGAATTAAATTATGCTTCTATTATCTGTCTGAGATAAGGTTTTTTCCACTCATCCCCTGCTCTTTGACCTATAATTTAAGATCAAAAGCCTCAATTTATTCATCTATGTATTTAACTTCAATTAAATTCCCTTCTACCTACTGTATAAGTCTATTCTTAGGCTTCTAATTTGCCATACCAGACTAAATAATCCCAGAATTCCCCTGGCATGGACCCTTTTAAATTTTCTTTAAAGCATTTTTTTTCATTCCTGCTATTCTCTCTCCTTGTCTTTATTTCCTACATTTGAGATCAAAGGCCTGGATTTCTTTGTTCCATGTATATGTAAGAACATATAAATAATTACCAATCTACTCCCCTCTATCCTTAAATACAATTAAATTTCATTCATCTCTATTCTTTATTTATCTGGTTGCAGGAGGCAGGCAGCTTCCACCTTTTGTCTCTGCATGACTTTCTGGCATCCTGTCTCTGCACAGCAAGGGCCCCCAAGGCCTCTGAGTGGGGAGGGGGGTGAGGGTGGAGACTCTGTAGCCTACTAAGAAGTCAGTTCTCCCCAACTCCTAATCATACATCACAGCGCGCGTGTATTCCATCTGAGAATCTCTAATTTTTTTTTTAAAGATTTATTTATTTATTATATGTAAGTGCACTGTACTGTCTTCAGATACACCAGAAGAGGATATCAGATCCCATTACAGATGGTTGTGAGCCACCACGTGGTTGCTGGGAATTGAACTCAGGACCTCTGGAAGAGCAAGCAGCCAGAGCTCTTAACCACTGACCCATCTCTGTAGCCCCTGAGAATCTCTAATTTTAAATAGTGAGTTCTTGCCTACTACATTGTGTGCCATCTGTAGGAGTAAATAGTTAATTTGCTCTGAGCTCCCAGTGGGTGATTACACTTCTTGCCACCCATCAGTGTTCTCTGGATTCACTAATCACACACACACACACACACACACACACACACACACACACACACACACACTTTATATTTTGATATGCCTTGACTAGCTCAATGATCGGACCTCCCGCAGCTAGCACACACTCACCTTTGGTGTTCCTGAGTTAACACTTTCTAAACCGATATTTTATCCTTGCTGCCTATCTCCTTCTAGGGATCCCTCCCATGGGGCCGTTTTCCCTTTGCACCTACATTTCAGCTGTCTCACCCTCCTGCTCCTTCACAGGATGGTCCATCCTATGCCACTCTCATGGCAGAATCCCTTCTTTTCCTCCCCTGTGTTTCTTGCCCGGGCATCCTAAAAGTCCCTCCTCTTTCACTCTGCCCAGCCATTTGGCCGTTGGCTCTTTATTGACCCATCCAAACCCTTGGCAGGGACTTGCAGCAGACACGGGAATTCCCATGTAAGCATAAATCAAACCCCCAACACAGCACTACGGCCTGGCTGAAAGTGTTATATTCTTGATAATCTGCTCCCTACTATCTGGTTAAGCCTGTGAAGTTGGTGTCTATACTAAACACTACATGTGAACAGACATAATTGACGATGCAGTAATAGTAGTGTGACTACTATTTACATGGCATTGACACTGAAGTAGGTATGATTAAATTATATGGGAGGAGGAGCATTGGATCAATGCAAATCCAACATGACTTCCCATATTGGGTGTGAGCATCCTAGTATTCTGGGGGAGGGTGTGTTAGGGGGTAGTTCTTGGAATACTTGCAGCTACTAAAGGAGTATGTATGGGCTATCCCTTCAGCATGATTTTTTTTAACATATACAAGCACACACAAACACACTCACAGACACATACACACACTTGTACCACAGCAACTGTGTGGAAGTCAGAGGACAACTTGGAGAATTTAGTTCTCCACTTCCATTATGTGGGTCCTAGGGATGAAACTCAGAGTTTTGTCCTCTGAGCAATCTTGCCAGCCCACATCATTTTAAACTGTCAAATAAAATAGCTTTCCACACTACAAAGCTCTCATGGTCTTTTGGAGTAGAAAAATGCAAGCTCAGCAGGAGGCGCTCCCATACCTCCTCCCTTAAACCACCAAGCGAAGCAAATAAATGTCCACCCACCTTCTGACTCTGGCTCACCCTCATTCCCTCCATCCCTGACCAGTTTTCAGTCTCCAGCTCTCTTCCTGGGTCCTGAACACCTGATCCAAGCTGTTTGTCTCCATCAAACAGCTCTGTCACCACCATTCCTGTCTGGTCTGATTTGAGGCCACACAGGGTCTATGCATGTTGCTTGCATGTCCCACCCCTTGGTCCCTAGGCTTGTCTCCCTCTCAGCTTAGCCTCCACTCCAGGTCAGGTTGGCATACAGAGGTCCCTCCCTTACACTCTGCCTAACTTGTGGACTGGGAGGTCAAAGGTGACCCCAACTGCTCTAAGACCTTGAGACATTAAGGTTCACAGTCAAAGGAACTGAGGAAGGAAGTCTGCCAAGCATTGTATCCTCGATACCGCTGATCGTGGATCCTGGCCCTGAAAGGACAGGGCTGGATCAGATCTCCACCTTGGGGAAGTCCCCTAGGCCATGGTGGTATTGGAATATGGGTAATACCCATATGCATTAAAGTAGTTGAACTAGATGATCTAAGATTCTCCCCCAAATGGGAGCTGGCCCTCCCTGGACTCAGGGTTCCCTGAGATGGCCCAAGAAATGCCCTGTGCCAACACAGCTGTGATAATCCTTAACAAATCAGAAATCGAGGAGGGGTCTGCAACTAGAGATTTGTGCTTTTGTGAAGATTGGAGAGATTTGAGCCAAATCACATGATGAAGGAAGAAGCCAGCGTAGAGGGAGGAAGAGTGAATGGGGTTCCAGAGAAACATGGTTTTGTATCCAATGGGAACAGGGTAGAGTGTAATAAGATTGTGCCAGGTGGGAGGAAGGAAAATCTTTGTAAAAAGTTATCAGGAGTATGGCTTGAGCCTGGGACTAGTAGTCCTGAGAAAACTCACTCCATAGTCTCCAGAACCAGTGAGTCAGGGACCACTGCAACTCCATTTCCCAGCTGAGGACAGGGCTCAGAGCAGTTGTATGGCATGCCTTCGGTTACAGGCTCATTACTCAGTGAATGTCAGGACTGTAATTTTCCTGGGATGGTAGACTCTATTAATGAAGGGGCAGGAACTGACAGGATTAAGTACCTAAGGAAATACAAGTTGCCTGGGTCAACAGTAGGAAAATGTCTTCCTCAAAGTCAGAGAGAGGAAAAGCTGTGTCTACGAGTTGTTAGTGGGGAGAAGTAGCCAAGGAACTCCTTTCCTGCTGGCCTGCAGCTGGATATGATGGGGGCAATTTCTCAGTCGATGCTTCCTCCTCTTGGCTGACTATAGCTTGAGTCACGATGGCATAAAACTAACCAGTACAAACATGTATAAGGAAACTACCTGACTTGGTGGAACCAGTTGCAGATTCAGAGCAAGGCATGTATGTGTGCAGAGGTCTCCAGACATTTGTTCTTATGGTGGTCAGAGAGTAGGAGGTGACTCAGCCCGAGTTACCTGAGGCAATACAAGAGTAAAAGAAAAACATAAGTCAATGGTTCGGAACCTCTGGGTCATGACCCGTTTTGGGGACAAATGACCTTTCAATGAGGGATGAACTAATACCATTAGAAAATATGGATATTTAAAGTATGATTCAAACTATCAAACTTACACTTATGAAATTAGCAACAAAAATAACTTTTTTTATTAGATGTTTTCTTTATTTACACTAACTCCTTTCCCGGGTTCACCTCCAAAAAAAAATAAAAATAAAATAAAATAAAATAAAATGACAAAAACTAAAACAAACCCCTGTTCCCTCCCTCCCCCGCTCACCACTCCACCCCCTAACAAAAATAATTTTATGGTTGCAGGTTACCATAACATGAGGAACCGCATTGAATGGTGGCAGCATTAGGATGGTTGAGAAACACTACTGTAAGGTGTCGAACAGGATAGTTATGTACTTTGTACTTTAGGAGACACTACCAAACGCTTGTGTAGATAGAAATCAGGGCCTCAGTGCTGAACCATGCCACTCAGACCACAGAGAGGCACTGTGAAGACGACCAGGAGGTCATGTGAGGGAGAGAACTCAAGGGCCCTACGTTTAGTTTGAGGCTTCCTTTCTGGGGTTCATGAGAAGGAGGAGTTGGATATGAAGGACCATGGCTCAGTTGGTTCTCTATGTCTTTTTTGTTTGTTTGTTGTTTGTTTATTTTCTTATTTTTTAAATTTTTTTGTTTTCCGAGACAGGGGTTTTTCTGTGTAACAGCCCTGATTTTCCTGCAACTCACTCTGTAGACCAGACTGGCCTCGTACTCACAGAGGTCTGCCTGACTTGCTTCCTGAGTACTGGGATTAAAGACATGGGCCAGCAGTCCCAAAGGTTCTCTATATTCATTGGTAGTTTAGGTCATATATTCATTTTTCCTACTGTTCATGTTCCTTCCCACAATGTATCTGATTTCAATCACCTGCATCCCCAGTTCATCTTAGGCATCAGTTGGTACATGGGGGATCATCACTAAAGTTTACTAGAAGAAAAAGTTTTACACGTATACCTAGGATTAACTTAGGCCAGATCAGTCCTTCTAGCCAAGACACTTTAAGTATATGTTGGAATAGGAACTTGTCAAAATTTGATTATTCTATCTGGGGAGAATATCTGAGCTAGGGATGAAAAACACAGGCACACATGTTGCTAAATTTCAGCTTACCATATTGGATCAATTACTGGGCATCATTCATCTCCATGGCTAGCCTGCCCTGCCAATACTCTTAGCTCAGCACCCTAAATCTGTCCTCACCTTTAGTTGCTCACCTTTAGTCCCAGCTCAACACTCCCAACCTCTAGACCATAGAAGCCACCTGTGACCGTTCTGCCCTAGATCTCACGTGGCTGGTTGGTTGTTTTCTTTCCCCGGCAAACTCTCCCTCTCCTTCCCTTGCTTCTGCCAGCTTGCCTGCGGGGACCTGGAAGTCCCACCGATTCCTCCTGCAAAGCAATTGGCCCTTGGCATCTTTACTGATAGATAAAGAACCAATTGGGGAACAGAACCTAGCATGCTTCCTGTTCCTAGGTTGGTCGAATCCTAGAACGCACAACCCAACTCACAGGTGTGAGACTGGACAAAGAAAATGGTAAAAGGTGACAGGGTATGGTTATTGGTTGAACTAGTTGGAAATTAGAGATCCAGAAATGCAACAGGAAAAAAGACTAGAAGAGACCACAGAAGTGTGGCCTTTTGGCCTGACCCTAAGAGTCATTAAAATGGCAATGCATGATTAAGTCCAGCTCTCTCCTATCTGGATACAGTGCTGGGCTATACTTAGCTTTGGCCCATAAAATGCTTCTGAAGCAATTCTGCCAGAGAGATCGGCCCTGCCAGCCCCCAGAGCCAGTGAAGTCATTTCAGATACGTGCCTGAGGCAGCCTGTCACAGGTGGCAATGCCAACCGACATTTCATGGAACCCTACCCAAACTGCAAAATCATCAGCAAATCAATAAATTCTGTTTTAACATATTGCATATATGAGTTATTTATTCTAGCTAAACCTTACAGAAGTCACGGAATCCTGATATTTTTCTTTACAAGCTGTAAGCCTAGATTGGCAGGTTTGGGGCTATTCTGACTTACAACCCAGCCCTATGTCTCTTGTTACTTGCTGTTTGAGTCTCTCCTGGGCTGCCTTCCTGCTCCACCAGCCTGTCCTGGGGAAGCACTTCTGCTGGCCACATGCATGGTCCATCCCCTCTCCTGATGGCCTCCTCTCTTTCTGTCTCCTTTCCCCTTCATCCCTGGTCTCTACAGAGACCTCTCACTCCTGAAGTCCCTCTTTCTCTCTCTATTGCCCAGTCACAGCCATAGCCTTCTATAAACCAATGAACTTTAAATTGGGGAGCCAGGTTTAATGAACAAAGGCTTTAATGAACAAAGGTATGTGAGGATTTGCTTGTCTTTGGGGTACAGCATGTAGCATTTTAATGCATAGCACCAGACCAAACCCCCAGAGGGTGAGCAGCCATACACCCAAGGCAGGGCCAGCAATGCTCACAGAGGATGGGCAGCCATGCCACCCCCCCGCCCCCGCACCTCCAGAGTAAGCTGTGTTCATTTTCTGCCCACAGGAAATAGGCTGTTAATGGATGTTGTCCACCTAGCCTGGGGTTATCACAGCAGGCAGGTGGCTGAGAAAGGGACAATGACAGTGGCTGCGGTGACCAAGTTGGCCACCCTCTGAGCTTGCTACTTCAGGACAAAATAGCAGTGACAACAGCCTACAGTCTGTCAAGCCAAAGAAGCCATCGGAAGTGCCAGGCACAAACATGGCCCTTTGACTGGGGGCCTGGCTTGCTGCTAAACAATCCTCACTAAACCTTTCAGGAGTGGAGACAGGCAATGTGGCCCCATCCTTAGAGCAGGGGTCTTGGCCTTCCTGATGCTGAGACCCTTTCATATAGGTCCTCAGGTTGTGGTGTCCCCGTTCTATACCATTACTTTAACTGCTACATCATAACCATAATTTGCTACTGTTATGAATCATAATATAAATATCTGTGTTTCCATGTACTCCTGTGACAGGGTCATTCTACCCCCAAAGGTGTTTCCACCTACAAGCTCAGAGCTACTGCCCCAGAGGAGGCAGGCCGACTCGGGGAGAAAGGCTAGGGAGCATGGAGAGCCGACAAGTGAAATGTCTGCCACCCCTGCCACTGTACCAGCATTACTCTTTAGAAAAAAAATAACTGACACAGGCAATAGAAGCTTTCAGGCTCATTGGGCCTTGCTAACCTTTAGCATCACCCTTAGCTGCTCAATTCTGAGCTCAACTGAGCCTTAGCTTGGAATGGACAGCAATAAGCCTACAGAGATCTGTGCAAAGAATTCATCAAATGAGTGTTTTAATGCTAATCTCTGAGTATCTTATAAAAAAAAAAAAAAATTAAAAAACCTATCTCTTAGCCAGGCGGTGGCGCACGCCTTTAATCCCAGCACTTGGGAGGCAGAGACAGGCGGATTTCTGAGTTTGAGGCCAGCCTGGTCTACAGAGTGAGTTCCAGGGCAGCCAGGGCTACACAGAGAAACCCTGTCTCGGGGGAAAAAAAAACAAAAAACAAAAAACCTATCTCTTAACATTCTCGAGATGAAGGACAAATTTTTTTCAGTCCCCAGAGTAGGCTACTTCCTTACAATCTGGTAGCAGTAAACCACTGTGGCCCCACAAATGATGAAACAAAATAAAATAAAAGTTATTTGACCACTGTTGTTTGCTGCATGCCATAACTAGGGAGTAAGACCCCATTGCTGAAGATGTTAGGTCACACCTTTAATCCAAGCACTCCAGAGGCAGAGCAGTTGGATCTCCGAGTTTGAGGCCAGCCTGGTCTTCAGAAGAGTTCCAGGACAGCCAGAGCCACACAGAGAAACCTTTTCTCAAAAATTAAGAAAAAAAAAAAAAAGTTAAATCACGATTGATATGACATAAAAGAGGAGAGCCTCCTGTACACGACCAGAACAGTCCTCTGATGAGATCAAGTGAAGAACTCTAGTCTCTCCCTGGAGTGGGCACTGCATGTCCAGGGGTGGGGGCTTGGGCTTTAAGAGCAGAAGAGGGAACTCTGGGAGAGAAGTTTATCAGTTGGAGAAGTTTATCATTGTTCTTATCATTCCACCCCTGATTGATGCCTGAGGATGTTCTCGTTACTGCTTGGCTTTCCTGTTAGGCAGATGTGCTTATCTTGACCTTATCAATACCAGGAATAAACCTGGAATCTTCTACATTGCTGCCAGGTGTTGTAATACTGTCAGTGCAATGCAGGCTGCTGGGAGAGCGGGAGAGCACGGGTCACCAGCAGTGCTGATCGGTTATGGTCAAAACACCAGGCGGGATGTACCTGCTACACAGTGTGAGTGACATAACCAACAGATATGACCAACAGCTTTAGTACGGGAGTTATGGCCTTCCCCATAGGACAGAATTTACATATGCTACTGCAAGTCAAGATAAAAAAAAAAATCTGTAGCTGGGGAGTGGTGCCAATTCGGGTATTGTTGTTTTGTTAAAGGAGTGTGATGAACCTGTCAATCTGCCTTCTAGTTATTCTTGCTTATAGCTGTAGATCACTGTCAGCCTCAATCTGTCAGGGAAAGAAACTTCCTTTGGAAATGATGGGTTCTACTTTGGAGGTAGGAAGTTGCTTTTTCAGACAGGGTTTCTCTGTGTGTACCCCTGGCTGTCCTGAAACTCACTGTGTAGACCAGGCTGGCCTCAAACTCACAGAGACCTGCCTCTGCCTCTGCCTCTGCCTCTGCCTCTGCCTCTGCCTCT
>JADRCD010246852.1:0-17842 GCA_019843815.1 Montemys delectorum | reverse complement strand
CTCTCTCTCTCTCTCTCTCTCTCTCTCTCTCTCTCTCTCTCTCTCTCACCACACACACACACACACACACACACACACACACACACACACTCTCACACACACATACACACGCAATCATCAATTTAGCATTTATGTTTGAAGTTGAGATTCTAAAGCTATCCATCTCTATGTACTCTCATTCACTGGAAAGCCCAAAGCAAATCTTTGATGCAAGAACACTAACATCAGGACCACGTTTAAAGGACAAAGTAGATGAAGCCTAAGATAGGAGTTGCCCTACTTTCAGAAGAGCCAGTTTGTATATAAATCATGTTCAGGGAACCTTGCCGGCTTCAGCAGCTGTAAAGGAACCCCAGGCCTTTCACACAGTCAAAACTGCACCATAGTGAAAGAACAGAATAGCTGTCCTCAGACCTGACCTATTGTTCTAGCAAAGTACATTTGCTTCTGTTTTATACTTACCATTAGTGAAGGAATCACAAGTTTGAAATACAATACACCTTTTTAATCATGATACTTTAATTTAATACTTAGTCAAGTAAAGGAAATATTTGACTACTGATTTTCTAGGAGCTTGTAAAATAGACAAAACAAATATTAGATTAAAAACATAATCTATTTCACAAACTCCAGCACAAAGACTTATAGGGTGCTTGGAATCATGTCTGAGGGATGGAGTTTTTCACACTAATTTTTTTTATGCTGTTTTCTAAGATATTTACTGCACTTGTCTCTATCTAGAGACAAGAAAACTGAGACAGATCATCAATTATCCTAGTAGTCTAGAAAAGGAGTTAGCTAAAACCGAGATAGAAGTGTAGGATCAAGCTATCTCCGAAACATACCATAGCACTCTGTGCTCCACTATAATTAATTCCAACTAATCAAATACTATGATGTGCAAAGTTGTAGCTCCCTTCATATATTATATATTTGAATACATTTACATGTATTCTCATCTTTTGTTTTTTGAACTAAACACACTGCATCCTGTCGCTCACTTTTTAAACATTCCTGGGAACTCTCAATGGAGCAGACTATTCACACACAGGTAGACAGTTCTCAGGGGGTTTACTCACAAGATCTGGTTGTTACATGGTGACAATGTAAGGTTGTCCCGCAGCAGTGTGGGCGACCCCAAAGCAACCTCACTGGAGTAGCTGAGCCCAGCCAGATTGACAGATACCCCATGGTTACATGAGTGAAGCCTGTTTTCTTACCTTCCCCAGCCTTTATCATCTTGCACTTTCTAAGAGCCTGGGGCCACCTTTAATTATCATAGCATTGAATGCAAATGGCTACGAGGAGCAGCTGGAAGCTGGGATGAGGGTACAGCTCTGCCCAACCTTTCCTCTGTGAAGGAGTGTCAACAGGCAACAATCTCAGCTGTGATGACACCGGCTAATCCATAGGAAGACACTGGTTGTTGTGTGCCTGAGAGAAGGCTGTATGAACATACTTTGAATGGATTTTGTATCATGCAGTCGTCATGATTTGTCTGAAAGCGTAGGAATAAAGGTGAGCTGTGGTGCTTAAAACGATACTGGGTTAGTTTCTCTTTAGCAAGTTACTGGCATTAACCAAAGCTATGCTTAACCAATGAAAAATTCTGTGAAGAACCATGAAGATGGTCTAACTCTTTGCAAACCTCCCAATCTATGCATAACATACAACTTATAGTCTTGTTAAAGCATCAATCACCTACATATCCCTACATATTTGGATCATAGGAGCACTTGTTCACAATCCAAAGAATGTTCATTCTTTCTAAATGATTGCTGGAGAAATGAGAGTCAGAGTGATATAAATTAAGGATACTTAGTCATGAGAAATTATACCAAACTCTACCTTTTTATGAGATATTTGAAGATATGTGCGGTCTGGCATATGATGCACATTGCTCAGAAACTCACCGATTCTTCATTGTGAAGAACAGAATCTTAGAACAAAGAGTTAACCTAAAATGAATGTGCCAAGGTTAAGATCCCTGACGGGAGTGACAGATGACTGTAAGACCCTGTGTAGGTACTGGAATAGCAGTAAATGTCCTTTATCACTGAGCTATCTATCCCCAGGTATTATTCATTTTCAATTTATTTTAGTTTTTAAAATTTAAGTTGTGTGTATGTTGGAGGATGAGTATGTGCACACAGGTTCTTTTGCTCAGATTCCAGGAGAGGGCGTTGGCTTCCCTGGAACTGGAGTCACTGGCAGGTTGAGCTGCCTGTAGGTGCTGGGAACTGAACTTGAGGTTTTCGGAAGAGCAGCCAGTACTCTTATCCTCTGAAACATCTCTTCTTCCCCTAGTAAGCAATTCTTAGGAAATATCCTTTAAGGATTTTTTTTTCTAATTGTTTTTTTTTTAATTTGTTTGGAGTCCTCATATGTTCATTCATTGTAATTTTGTTTCCTTTAGTTCCTTAAAAGCCATATCCTCTCATTCTATCATCCTCATCCCCTTAGAGTCTACAATAGTAATGTATTTTTCCCTTCAATATAGAGGACAACTTCCGTATACATGACAAATGACTTTTAGCTTCTAGTTTTACTGTAGGTAAATACTCCAGGAATTTCCAACTGTAGAGACCGTAGGTAGAGACTGTAGAGTCCTCATTGGAGAGGAGGATTTTGTTCTAGATGGAATTTAATTTCTGAGTACACCCTTGAGTGTACTTGAAGACAGCTTTAACTTTGTTCATGTGAGTTTGTAATGACTTTACTTCCATTCCAAAATGAATTCCTTAATCCCTAGACAAAGACCTTGTTCCTGAGGAAAAACACTTCTGGGTTTTCAGTGAGTGCCTAAAGTGTTTACCAAGCCATTCCAACTTGACAGGATACAGGCTCTCAACTTTACCTCCTGTTTTGTGAGTAATTCTTGACACTTCTGCTGTGGTGCTGAGGTTAAAAAACATGACAGTCATCTTAATATTTGAACTGGAAATGAAGCAGCTGTTGTATCCCTCTCCTCGCCTTTGTTTTCCCATTGATGTACAGCACTCTCTAAAGATCTGCTAAACATCTCTATGCAAATGTTTAAGTGAATCTACTATTTCCTCATTCTGTTTAAAATTTCTCCCTTTTCCTTTCCAAATCTCATGGGTATACTGAATTCTACATTTTGGACACCTTGAGTCCAAATTAAGTTCAATTGAATTCTCTCAGTGAGTTCAGAATCATCAGTATGACAACTGGAGACTAATCTTAGAGCTATAAATGTTATATTCCAATATGAATCTCATTTTCAATGACTCAGTCCCCTCACTTTGCCTGCAGTTGATTTCTTTTCAAAACCTTGAAAACAGTTGTTTTATTTTTTTTTTTAATAATTTCAGTTATCTATGGTCAGAGTAAAGTCATATCATGATCCTTTCTGTACTTACTTTGTGTGGAAGATAATAACTCTGGATGCTATTCAATCAGCTGCTCTTGAGTCATTATAACTATGATGTCAGGTCCTAATGGTCATAAGAAAAGCCATTTATTCTCTCTAAGACAATAACCATCAGTCTTATGTTGAACCTGCCCTAGAAGGCAGAGTAGGTACTATAAAGACACATGTGTTTCAGACACACATTTCAGAACTCCAAAATCCTAACAATTGAGAAAGACATATTGGTCAAGTAAGGCAATCAGATAGCCCCGTCATGGGCTAGAGAGATGGCTCCACAGCTAAGAGCACACACTCCCCTTGCAGAGGACCTGACCTGCTTTCATTTTCAGCAGCCACATCAAGGGGCAAACATCCACCTGTAAGTTCTGCTCCAGAGATCCAATGCTGTCTTCCAGTTTCTACAGGGACTATACAATAAGGTGCACATACCCATACCCATACACACACACAGAGAAACACGTAGTTTAAAAGCATTAACAATAAATCTTTAAAAAATATTCTTTTTTTTTTTAGAAATTGTTTAAAGAATTATTTATTTATTTATTTATTTATTTAATGTATATGAGTACACTGTAGCTGTCTTCAGACACACCAGAAAAGGGCATCAGATCCCATTACAGATGATTGTGAACCACCATGTAGTTGCTGGGAATTGAACTCAGGACCTCTGGAAGAGCAGTCAGTGCTCTTAACCATTGAGCCATCTCTCAGCCCTGTCCCTTTACTTTTTATCTTAGCCATTCTGATATGTGTAAGCTAGAATCTCAGATTTGTTTTAATTTGCATTTCACTGATAACCAAGTACTTTGAACATTTCTTTAAGTATTTCTTCACTATTCAAATTTATCTATAAAGCTCTGTTCAGCTCTATACCCCGTTATTTAATTAGATATTAGGCCTCTGTCAGATGGAGGGTTGGGAAAGATATTAAAAAATATTCTTATTAATTTGCTATGTTACCTTGAAACAAAGCACTGAATGGAGTGTGGGGAAAATTCAAAGAATATGAATCCCAAATTGGTAATATTTCCACAGTAGAAAACATACTATCCCAAAAGTTGTATTGTATTTCTTGGATTACCATTTAATCCAATACTGCTTTCAAAAATGTATGATCTATCTCTGGACCCCACTCAGAATAAAAGATGACTTAAAAAATTTCTTAAGGGAAATTTATGATTGTTTTCATGTAGCTGTACCTGACAGTGAAATGACTACAAAGTGAACTATTCTTAAATATACATATGCATGTAGATAGATATTCGTTAACAGGATAACAAAATAAAGCTTTTATGTCTCAGTTAATGACTACTTCTTATAAAACACAAGAAAACAAAGTGACCCACTGCACCAGTGGGACTTAGATGATATTTTCATGCTTGAGAATAGCAAATGTTAAGAGATACCAAGAGACATACAAAGTTGTTGCCATGTACTGAGTGGCTTTTCTAATCAGTTACTAAGTTAGAAAGCCATTAGTGTTGATTACATCCTTTGAAGTTTGCTTTCTGAAGACATAGAGCTCCTGTCAAGGGTTTAGGAAAGTGTTTTATCAAACAGGAATCACTTCATGGAAGAATAACACTGTATTTTGTTATGCTTTCTTATCATAGGTCCCCAACAGGCTGAGGTGATAGAATGCATTTTCTATGAGAAAATGTTTGCCTTTACCTAATTTCTCTTCTATCTTTTTACACTGCCCATATTCCCACTATGCACTGGAAAAAAATTGCTAACTGAGTTCTGTATGTATCATGTTTATTGACATCTTGCTATCCATCTGTAACAAATCTTGTCACCTCAGCCCTAAATATTCTTCCTCTAGCTTCTTCCTTACACAAATATTCATTGTATACACATCATAAATGCACATACATTCATAAAACAAAAACAGGAGGTGTTTTCCTAACCTTACAACCTTGGCCTATCATGATATGTAAGATCTTTTGTGGAATACATTTCAAACTCTATTAGAAATGCATACGTACTCCCATCAACACCCTGGTCTTCTCCCTGTACTTTGTACTGCCTGGCAAACTCACTGCTCTATGCTCTGTGCTTTCCATGTTTTCACCTCTAAAGCTCAAGCAAAGGCTGTACCCACCAAGCAGGGCTTTCCAGTAGTCTGTTTCTAAAAGCTAATTGCTGTCTCTGTTCCTTGAAAGGACACCACAATTGCCTGCTTTACTGAACCATCTTTGATACCAAACTCCCCTTGCTCTTGGAAAGATGACAGCTCATACATTCAGATTTCTCCAGTCATCAAGAAAGCCAGCTGTGAAAGCAAAACTCTTCTCTGTGCATCCTCTGAACTCTACACCTCTCCTTTCCCATGTCAGGTGTCCTGTCAATCAAGGTGCATGTGTAAGAAGTGAAGATTTTTGCTTGCAGTTTCAAAGTGAGTGTTTAAGTCATGAAGATAAATGCTTGGCACACCTCTTGCGATTTGCTGGTGAGTTATGATCTCCATAGGTGGATGCTGCTGGCCTACCAATAGCAGGCTGTATGTGATCTTTGAAATGGTTATTTCCACAAGAAAGCATCTTGCACATTACCTTCTGGATTGCTGCTTTGAAAAACTGAAGTCATCTTAGAGAGAGTTGGCTAGAATTTGAAGGTGAGTTTTCTCTGATACCTGAGGACATCAGACCTACAAATTCAGCACATTCAGAAACATGGTAACAGTAAAAAATAGAAGAAAACACCACAGTGCTTTTATATGTTTGAAATGTCTATAAGTTTAATCTTTTATTTCATTGCTTTGCTTTTTGCCAGTGTAAAAACTTCCAAGAAAATCACCTGGTTCTAAAACCTGGACAAATGAAGTAGAATTTCATTACAATCAATTATCCAATTGTGTGTGCTAGCCACCATGTGTATGGGGAGATCAGAGGACAATTTGCAGGAGTTGGTTTCCCTTCCCTCTATATGAGTCACAGGGATTGAACTGAAGTTATGAAACATGACAGCAAATGCCTTTACTTGCTGAGTTGTCTCCCTGGCCCAACATTTTCTTAATTGCTTGGGAAACTGTAAGGGCAAAGCCTTTCTCTAAAGCAATGCCCATTATTAAATCTTCTCATTTTATGGTTTGAGTAGAATCAGTAGCTGCTCTGAACAATGTCTGTCCTCCAATGCTAAAACCTCAATTGTCCTTCAAGCCAATCATGATAAGTTCACATCCTCAGAGAGCAGACAGGACCAATGGTTACACTTCACACCTGATGATAGAGCATCTCTACAGTGTTATTCATCCAAACAGATTATTTGGAATATGCGTGTTTCAACAAAAAGTCACCAGTTTATACTTTTACATTTATTTCGTGTGTGTGTGTGTGTGTGTGTGTGTGTGTGTGTCCATGTACACGTATGTCATGGGGCATTCATAATGGTCAAAGATAAGAGTCGGTTTTCTCCTTCCTCCTTCTAGCTCTTGGGCATTTATCTCAGGTACCAATCATCTGGTTAAGTGCCTTTATCTGCTGAGCTATGCCACCAGCTACAGTCCACACTTTTAACCATATAGAAAAGTAAACATTGAAGTTCAGACCAAGATACATCTTCTACAAAAGTTGAGAACCCAGCTAAGAATAAGAACATGGTAGATCAGCCCTTGTATCTACGCCCGGCTCTGGGAAAAGAATGACGAACAAATATAGACTAGGAAGGAACTGTAGTTGGACTTTCTCACATTGCTCTGTCTAGAAACCTACCTACTACAATGCATTTTTGTAAGATGCAAAAGTTGTCCTGTGTTTCTTTCAGCTTATTTGTCATACTTAGATTTAAAATAAAAAGTAAGCTTAAAAATCAAGCAAAATACATTCTTGCATTTTTAGGTTCAAAATTAGCAATCTCTCTCTCTTCCTCTCATTCACAAAAGAACTAAGAAAAATTCTGGAAATTTTACTGTTCTTTAGAATTGCCGAGTTCTTTTCATCTTCAAAGTGCTTTAGAAAGGTTTCTAATTAGGCTCCTCCGTGCAGGCTCCTATTCTCACTCGCTAATCGTAAGACAACATACCTGCTCTTCTTACTAGAACTGAACCAGACATCATACTTAATCATCACTAAAGAGAGTGGGAAAGTGTCTGTCATAATTTCTACTTAATGAATGACAAATCTGAGTATTTCTTCAAATATGAATCCAGTTGTCAGGGCCCTAATCCTCATTAGCTACATTTGGTCATTATTTATTCAGAGCAGAGGTATGTTTAATGGTAGACTTATCTGCAGTTGCATGCAGTGGTTTAAGAAGTTGCATTTTTTTCAACCTATAATATTATTTTAATGGATTAAATTTTATTTCCTTAGGAAAAAAACATTTTTATTCTCTTTCCTTACTGGCTTAAAAAATCACTTTCCTGCTAGCTGCATTTTTCCATGTGTGTGTGTGTGTGTGTGTGTGTGTGTGTGTGTGTGTTTGTGTGTGTGTGTGTGCACATGTACACATGTACAAATGTACACTGGTATGTGTTCACATGCACATGAGTACGTGTATACAGATGTGTGTATGTCTGGGTAGGTAAAAGCCAAAGGCAAACCCAGCTACCATTTCTGTTTGTTTATACAGGACCTCTAACTGTCCTAGAACCCACCAAGTAAAAGTAAAGTAGCTCACTAGGAGACAAGGAATGCACCTGGCCCTGCCTTCCGCATAACAACAAGCTTTTTTATGTGGGTTCTGAAGATACCATTACCAAGAGCAATCTTATAGTTAAACAAGCTGGGATTGTTACTCATTGTACTGAGAGAAAACCCTGGGTAATGGAAGCAATGGGATGTTTTGAGCACAGTGATGTCCAAACAAACTTAAATGCAGCAATCCTCCATCTAGAACGTATCAAGGATTCAGAGTACCAAGGATTAAAACCCATTATATTAAAGGCAGATGCCTACCATGCTCACCCCAGTATCATTCACTGTAGCCAAGGTAGAGATGCAAACTATTTTGTTTATCAGAGGATGTGTAGGCACAGATAATATGGCTCTTTACATAAAGAGTTATTATGCAGCCTCTCAAAAGAAGACAATCAGGGGTAGGGAGATAAACTCACTGGATAAAGCACTTGCTTTACGTGTGAGGACTTGAGTTAGCATCCCCATGGCCCCTGTTATCTGAACTTAGTAGGGCACATCTATAACCCCAGTGTGGATACTCAAGAGGTTGAAAAGGGAGAATTCCATAGAAGCTCAAGGGCCAATTTCTCTGCTATACGCAAAAAGAAAGGAAGGAATGGAGGAAGAAAGGAAGAAAAGAAAGAAGGAAGGAAGGAAGGAAGGAAGGAAGGAAGGAAGGAAGGAAGGAAGGAAGGAAGGAAAAAGATGGCAACAACAAACAACAACCAAACATAAATAACGTCAGAGTTCATCCTCTGACCTCCACCCAGCAAGTAGTAAATTCCATCCGTCACTGATGGACCTGGAAGACACTGTGTAATAAGCCAAACACTGAAAGATAAATGCATTTCCTTGTCTATGCATGGAATACAGAGCAAACTTATAGAAACAGAAAGTATAGACATGTTTGCAAGGACCTAAGGGTGAGGGGGGTGAAGAGAGGAGGATTAAAAATCACAAATATCAGTTAAGATGAGAGAAATAAATAATATATTCACTTGAAGGGAACATGTCACATGCCTTGATTCAACCACTCCATACCACATAGCTATTGAGTAAAATTGTTTTGTAAACATCATTAGCTATCACTGCGATTTGTTACAACATTTGAATAAAGACGACTTCATACTTAAAACTATTTGGTGTAGAATTTGGGCATCCACTGGGTGACTGGAGGTAGGATGTGAGGAAGGACAGACAGACATGCTCAAGCAAACAAGTCATTTGTCTTTCACTTTAGCAGGCACAGAACGATGCAGTATGTGCTTTCTGTAATCATTGCACAACTGAACAGCAGAAGTTTTTGGTAGTGATGAAGAGCATGAGTCTTACAGTCTCACATTAGGAAAAACTAGAGAGCTGAATGGGAGAAATGCCAATGTTTGGGGCGTTTCAGATAAAGCTATAAAGTGCAGACATTTCTCTGAAGTTTATCTGCATTCATCTGAACAACCCGAGTCTAGAGATCAGCTTGCAGATCTACCACAGTAATTTCTCTGGCAAGACTTCCAGTGTCTCCCTGTTCCTGACTCTTTCATTGGATCTTACAACCTTGGCTTTGTCTTATCCTTGTAATAAAAGAAACATGATGGCACAGTTAAAAGATATATTCAATGGAAACAAATATCAAGATTTTTTTCCTGCAACAATAAATGAGTGTATATTTAAATATTTTTCCAGTAAATATTTCAATGTCCTACCAGATAAATTGTTTGTTTGGTTGGTTTTGAAATCATTAAGTTACTGTCTTGAATATTTGGATTAATTTAAATAATGAATTTGAGAAATAAATCAGATATGTAATAGGAATGTGACTATAAAATAAGTTTATTAAGAATGTTTTAATGAAAATACTTAATGAAATTTTTTAATGAAAATATCACTAATGTATTGAGATGCAGCATTGGGTTTCTGATGATTATTCAATCCAAACCCTCTTTTTACAACTGAGGGTTTTATTTTTTACAATAAAAATCTAATAAAACTCACTTGTATGCATTACAAGTAGAAATCTTAAGACATAACTCTAAATTCCAACGTTGGGGTTGCTTCTATAATCCCAGAACTCATTCAAAACTACGAACAACCTTGACCTAATTTCATCTCTGTGGTTGTGATAAAATTCCCTGAGCAATAACCAACCTAGGGAGAAGGAACAAATTCATTTGGCCTATGGTTTTACGCTGTAGTCTTCCATTTCTGGGAAGTCAAGGCAGGAACACAAACAGCCAGTTTCAACATTTCTACAGGGAAGAGTAGAGAGGAAATGAACAGGTTGCTAGACTTCTTCACTCTCCACAGTTCTGGCAGCCTAGGGAGTGATAGCACATAAAATGTACTCTAGATCTTGCTACATCAATAAATGATCAAGAAAATTCTCCAAAGATATATCCACAAGCCAACCTGACCTGCAAATGTCCTCATTAAGACATTTGTCCTCTCTTTCAGACAATTCCAGGTAGTATGCAAAATTAACAGTTAAAACTAACCAACAGAGACCCCATTCCTTATCTCAAAAACAAAAGCAAATTTAAAAATTGCTACATTAATTCAAATAGCTTTTAAAAATTAGTATTTATGTCATTTTTATTATTAATTATGTATTTTAACACTAACTTACTCTAAATATTATTCAGTCCAATCCTGTAACGATGTTTTCAATAATAGACTTTACAAATTACTGCCACCTCGCATTTCCTATAAATGGCGAATCCTCAACTGCTAATCCAAAACACTCTTTTAGGCTTTTTCTTATTAGGAACTCAGTCACAGCAACAAATAACATTCTATTTACTCAACAGGTTATATTTAGAAGTATGTATTTGTATAAATATGTGCGCAATAACAATGAATGTGAAAAATATGAGGCCATGAGTGTGAAAAAGAACAGAAAAGCATACATGGAGGACTTGAGGGATGGAAGAAATGGAAGAAATACTGTAATTAAATTACAATATCAAAGAGTAGGAGAGAGACTCATAGTGCGAACCCTTTGGTCTAACTAAGAATTTACAGCATTAAAAGAAATGGGGTGTCCCACAGATAGAGATTCTAACCACTAGCCACTTCTGCTGGTGCCAGGCTCAAAGCATCCCTTAAGACACTGGGCTTTGAGTCTTGATCCTCATACATCACAATGAGATATAAACTTCACAGCGAAAGCCAACATGAAAGCTTTATTCAGGGTGATTCATTTGGAGCTACAAACAAGCCAGTTGGGATGCTTAAGGAGACAGCTAACACAGAGAATCTGTTTCTATGATTTACAAAATAAAATTTGATATGCCCCGACGCTGTACACTGCTTATGTCTTTTATTCCACACTGAGGTAACTTTTCAGTGTCTTTCTGATCTCACATATTCTGTTTATGGCTGGATACTTTAATTCCTCTCTCCAGTGAGTCTAAAGTTCATCCTCAATGGAGTTTCAGCCTATGAGGAGATAAACCACCAAGATATCTCCTTCCAGAACTTTCCAGGTATCATTCTTTTATTAGTTGGCAGTTTCTAGTAATCCCTTCCTTCTCTTGGGCTTCGTATATTATTACTTTAGTTCATGTCTTTTCTTTTGGACTATTCACATCTCTTGTCACAAGTACTAAGTTAAATCAGTCCTTAATGTAGGCCCTAATTTTTTGTAACCTACTTTTAATAAATGTTCAACTTCTCCTGTAGCCTACCACCCAGCAGAGGTAGTGGAACTAAAGATTTCTTAGAATATGGGGGATATGGGCCAGTTCAGCAATAGTTCTTTGGGAGTCAGTTCCATCTTCTTGGGTAGCAGTTCAATCCCATAGCGAACACCAAACACAACTTAGCAGCTGCAGACCAGTCCTCTAGGGAGGCAGACACCAGGTATGAAACAGCAGCTACAGTCCAGTGCTTTCAGCAAGCAGATATGAGGCAGCTGTCGTTCAATCCTGAAGAAACCACCAGGCTTGCCAACTGGCCTGAGGTAAGGCAGAAGCAGCAAGCTGTCACAGGAAATTCACGAACAGCTCTTGGATGTGTTTCTCTCAATGGTGGTGTTATCACAAGTTGAGCTCAACAACAGTCGGTAAGGCGAACCAATACATGTGTGTCTTTAGCAAAGAATAGTGAAGAGGAGCAAACCAAACCAAAGCTCAAGTGCCTGCCTCCTACTGTCTGCGGGATCATATTTATACTCCTTCCTCAAGATTCCTTCCACGTGTTTACTTTAGCAAGACATCCTCTCACCAGTGTCTGAGTCAGTAAAACAGTCTTTCATGTGTTTGCTTTTGCAGGGCATCCTTTCAGCTGTGTGCCCCAGCAAAACATCGTTGGCATAACTAACTTTCCAAAGAACTAGAGGGTTCCATCTCACCTTAACCTGAATCAACTATTGTCTTGTCATATTCTATGTGTTCATTTTCATATAAACAGTACCAAATCAAACCTAAAACTACTACGATCAAAATGTACAAGATATATACACAAACAACTTTATTCCAAATATCTAAAAGATACTAGTTATAGTTATTAATTGTAAATGGCAATGATACCCAACACACTTATTTGTGTTACTTTATGTTTTTTTTCTGACATAAGCTATAAGAACTATTTAATAATGTCCTCCAACACTGAAATTTCATTTCAAACACAGTGACTCTACTAAGTTATTTATCTGAGAACAAGAGCTTATTTGAAAATTATAAATGCTAACATGTTGCTTGCAATTAGATGAACTCTGATTAATTGTTATTTCTTTATTTTAAATGTTTTACTATGTTCTAATTATTTACTATGAACTGCCTTTCAATGAATGCATGACCAAATTCAGACTAGTCTTCATTATTTCCTTTCATGCTTCCTATTTTTCAGTTTTCTTCTATTACTGAAGAATCATGGTAGAAAGATACTTTGTCATTCACCATTAGAATTAAATTGTTCATTCTATCTATGGTGAGTTCATAGTAATTTGGTCATATAATATACATTAACTGTTCTCATTTGTGGATCCATAAAGCAAAATAGCCCTGGCCTGTCTCAAAGCTGAGTCTATAAATTACATTTAAAAATAAATAATTTTCCCCTTTCAGGTTACTTTCTCAGTAAACCATGACAGCCTACCTGCCACATACCCAACTGAGTAGATTGTGATCATGGCCCAAATTAGGACACTTACCCACACACACACACTCATTTTAGTTTTTCTGAAAGGTTTCAGGAACTACAAAGAATAAGATTCAGAATAATTTGTCTTATCACTGACATTTTCAAAGAACCAAGATATACCATTTATGTCATCATAAAACATATTTTCGCATTGCTTCAGGGCCACGTGGATATTTTCTTCTAGTTGAAATTCTATGGCAATTTGCTTATAGAACACTAGGTCAAATCTATCCTTGGTGCTTGGAGATACAACAAGGAAAACTTGGTATTGTTAAAAATAGAAATAAGATCCCAGTAACATATATCTAGAAATGTCAAGTAGACATGCAAAAAATTAACTATAATAATACCGATTTGTACAAATGGAGAAATATCTCTATAATTATATTTTATATAAAACAGATTTATCCTGACATCATAATTGACTTTTCAGTTTAGCACAGAACTTTATGGTTCCACTTACCATTATGTCAAAGAAATACATGCCTCTTTAAACTAGCAATTAGCTCTTTAGGATGTGAACACAAATCTCTGAACAATACTAAATATAAATGTAACTTGATGTCAATGAGTCATATTACACATGAAGTTTATGAAGCATAATATGGGGTGCAGAAAAGCATATGTTTGTGGTGAACACAATTTAAATATCTCTCAGATTTTCTCTTCAGTAATAGGATCAGAAAACAATTTTACTTCTTTTTGTTTTTCTCAATAATGTACCCTTGGAAGTCACTTATGAGTTAGTGACATAGACATTTTCATCTCTGTTTCTATTCCCTAATTTGTCCACAAGAAGACAGGGTCCATCAAATAGGGAAAGGGAATTTTGATCTCATACCCTCTATAGTTCAATTTCAAAAAGTTTAAAATGTTTAATACATAAAAGTAAAACCAACAAAGTTGAAAAATAAACGGGAAATCTCTATGTCTAATATTTAAGTATTTTTAAATAATAAGGCCATACATAAGAGCACAAGTCATGGAAAGTTTCAGAAAACATGTTGCTTGGGCTTGTTAGTGGATACTATCTAAATCCCAGATACATAGATAACAGAAATTATTACTGTGATTTGATCCAGTGCAATGTTTTATGCCTCACACTTATTATAACTTGTGAAGAAATGAGAATCCTCTCCTCTCAGATTGAAGACCCTGGGAAACAACTGTATGACTCTTCCCACATTACACATCCTTCTGAGTTTCTGATAGTCACCAACTAATGATAGAAATTATATTTTTCAATGTAAGAATTAAGTTCTTTCCTTCAAGATATGGATAGTTGCCCCTTGGCATCAGTGGAGAAATGATTCCAAGATCCCAAGCAGACTGAAATCCACAGTGGATGTTCACATGTGCACTGTTTGCATGTGAACTTTGCACAGCTTCCTGTAAATTTTATATCACTTCTAAACTACTTATAAATTGTATTGCATACAGATATATAGATAATTATACTGTGTCATTTAGGGAATAAATATAGGGCTGGAGAGATAGCCCAGCAGCTAAGAACACTGGCTGCTGTTCCAGAAGTCCTGAGTTCAATTCCCAGCAACCACATGGTGGCTCACAACTATCTGTAATAGGATCAGATGCCCTCTTCTGGTATGTCTGAAGAGAGTGACAGTGTGCTCACATAGGGAATAAGTACACAAGCCTATGTGTTCAGCATGTACACTCTATTTTTTTTAAAAAAGATTTATTTATTTAAATAGTGTGTGGTTCACCTGAGTGTACCTATGTGCACCATTTGCATAATGTTCCAGTAACCACTAAAACACATTTTGAGCCTCCAGTTATTGTGTTTCCTTTTCCTAAATATTCTCTATTTCCATGGTTAAACCCATAGATATAAACCACAAACATGAAGACCTGAGACAAAGCACTGTACTGTCCACAACCACCAATGATGCTGTGTACATTAAAGTAATAAATGAGACACTTTATTAAGTCCATTTTCTTACATTTTTTTCTCCTTTTTCTTATTATTCATTCATTCATTCATTATCATAAATGAATGCACGGTGGAAGTATGTGCAACACAGCACAGATCAGAGAACTTCGTCATAGTGTTGATTCTCTATTTTCACCTTTCCATGGTGTCAGAGGATAAATTCAAATCTCTAGATTTGAATGAGCAACATATCCTTTAAACCTCTGAGCCATCATGGCAGGCTTCATATTTCTTTTTAAATCAGGCCTGGCAAATAGAGCAGGGAAACTGGAAAACAAGGCAAGAGATGTGGTAACTGTGGGATTCATTGGATGGATTCAAATGAGAGAATATTCTGAAGTAAGTACAAACATCAAATTTAATATGTATGATTAATAATATCCTTCTGTTGTAATTACTGTGTAATGAGCTTCGTACCTCCGTGTAGTCCCCTGTGGTGCGTGGGAGTGGAAGCTAGTTCCTGAATTTGAAAAGACCTTTCCAGGGAATCCAACAACATGCACTGCCATTAGATGCTCAAAACAAACAAAAGTTTAAAATGATGCAGGGAAAATTAAGAAGTGTAGTTATCGGATAGTGCAGCTACCTATGTCAAATTGCAGATTCAACATTCAAAAAAACAGATGTCATCATTTAATTGCCCTCAAGAAATCAATTTTGTGAAATCAAAGTGGGATCTCATCGTGTGCAATGTTTTTACTTCAGCTGATGGTTAATTGCAGTCATATCAAGCTCCAAACTTGTGCTAAAGCAGACCCAATGTTAAACCAGATAAAGTTCAGTATTAGTTAGTTTTCTACTTAGGGAATTTTTTAACCAAGCATTTTACAATAGATCTATATGAACCTCACATCTGTGAGTGGTTGCTTGAGATGCATCCTTCTAGCTTTTGATCTCTTTAGTTCATTGGTGATTTAGTCATTGTTCATGGGCCCCTAGAACTTTGCATAACTATTTTAGGTCAGAGGACGAGAAAAGTAGTAAAATTGGCTATGTATATGCCTTTGATTTTTTTTGTATCTTTATAAAAGTATTATATCATTCTAAGCTACACAAAACACCGTAACTCATAAGTAAGCCTTAAATGACGAAGATCAATAAGCATTTATATAATTTCCTTCATAAGGTTAATCAAAGAGTCAATCATAGCTAGGACCACTATTTGCTTACATGGAAGTGCAAAATGATAATGACTAGTGCAATCCAGTGGTGCTATTCAAGCCAGAATTATCATATCTATAGTTTAATATGTGAAAGCTGCTTCTACATATGGAACTGAGTTAATAGCTAGAATATAAAGTAGCCTTCAGTCATGACCTCAGACAATAAACACAGTCTACTATAAACTAACACTGCATTTATTATTCTTCTGTAGTCTTAGAGGTATAGAGATGCATCAGGGCAGAAATGTACTCAGTAGAAGGAAGGTCTCAGGTGAGCAGAGTAGAGAAACATTTCAAGTCATATGACAGTTTGTGATAGTTGACTCCCAAGACTACGTTTGTCTGTAGTGGACACATTTTAAAATGAATATGCTGAACATTTAATTTCTTCACAAGTTCTTATTTGAAAAATATCTGGGTGGGTTATACAAATCCTTTTAGGAGAGTATATTCGAATGTTTTCAAAAGATGCATTTTGACCATGTTTGGTGGCAAATATCTTTAATCCCCAGACTTAGGAGATAGCCGGGAGAACTGCCTCAAATTTGAGATCAATTAAGTTACATAGAGCAATCTTGTCTCAGTAAAGGCCAAAAGTAAGTAAATCAGTAAACAAATAAAGTTTATTAGCCCCATGAAAACTTGTTTTTGTTCTGGTTTTTTTGTTGCCATTGCTATTGCTGTTGTTGTTGTTGTTGCTGTTGTTGTTGTTGTTTTATTGTTTGAGTGTTTCATACATACACAATGTGTTTTGATCAAGAGTGGAAAAGAGAAAAAATGGTTAACATTGAGTATTTTCCTTCAAATTGCCACTTGATAAACATAATCTTTCCATACTCTTGCTCCACTGATCGTAAAGGCTGGTAGTTAATGGCCCTTTATTACAAACTTCCTTTAGTACTCAGCCCAGTAATTAGACAAGAGCACGTTCCATGTCCCCTCAGTCTCCCACAATGGCTTTGATCAGAACTTTGCTCAGTGACACACATCTAATAACCAGAGTGGCACGAAGTGAACCCTTAAGGCCCTGATTTATTCCTTAACTCACATCCTTGACCAAATAGGAGTGTAATTACCCATTACACCCGTTGCCAATAGACTCTGACCTCCATACAGGTTGGGACAAAAGCAAGGAAAAATAGAATAAAGCAAAAAGATACCACTCTGAAGTAAGAAAAACATAAGGATGGAATCTTAGGGATATGGACCTGGGAGATTAAACAGCTGGACAGCTTAGAGGCAGCTACATTTATAGTTATGTGCCTTTGTTTTACATTGCCTTTAGGTCTTCATTTAATGGGAGAACTAAAGAGCAAAAAGATGGAGTTGGAATGATAACAAATGAGATTGTATTGGGCAACATACCAAGATGTATAATCCAAAATTATGAGCATTCGATTATAGGTCTTAACACAGAGAGGCAATTGAGACATGATCACCCGCCCTTATGGAAAAATAAATCTAAAGGATAAAAAAAGAAAAGAAAAGAAAAGAAAAGGAAAGGAAAGGAAAAGGAAAAGGAAAAGGAAAGGAAAGGAAAGGAAAGGAAAGGAAAGGAAAGGAAAGGAAAGGAAAG
>JADRCD010246851.1:0-17844 GCA_019843815.1 Montemys delectorum | reverse complement strand
CTCTCTCTCTCTCTCTCTCTCTCTCTCTCTCTCTCTCTCTCTCTCTCACCACACACACACACACACACACACACACACACACTCTCACACACACATACACACGCAATCATCAATTTAGCATTTATGTTTGAAGTTGAGATTCTAAAGCTATCCATCTCTATGTACTCTCATTCACTGGAAAGCCCAAAGCAAATCTTTGATGCAAGAACACTAACATCAGGACCACGTTTAAAGGACAAAGTAGATGAAGCCTAAGATAGGAGTTGCCCTACTTTCAGAAGAGCCAGTTTGTATATAAATCATGTTCAGGGAACCTTGCCGGCTTCAGCAGCTGTAAAGGAACCCCAGGCCTTTCACACAGTCAAAACTGCACCATAGTGAAAGAACAGAATAGCTGTCCTCAGACCTGACCTATTGTTCTAGCAAAGTACATTTGCTTCTGTTTTATACTTACCATTAGTGAAGGAATCACAAGTTTGAAATACAATACACCTTTTTAATCATGATACTTTAATTTAATACTTAGTCAAGTAAAGGAAATATTTGACTACTGATTTTCTAGGAGCTTGTAAAATAGACAAAACAAATATTAGATTAAAAACATAATCTATTTCACAAACTCCAGCACAAAGACTTATAGGGTGCTTGGAATCATGTCTGAGGGATGGAGTTTTTCACACTAATTTTTTTTATGCTGTTTTCTAAGATATTTACTGCACTTGTCTCTATCTAGAGACAAGAAAACTGAGACAGATCATCAATTATACTAGTAGTCTAGAAAAGGAGTTAGCTAAAACCGAGATAGAAGTGTAGGATCAAGCTATCTCCGAAACATACCATAGCACTCTGTGCTCCACTATAATTAATTCCAACTAATCAAATACTATGATGTGCAAAGTTGTAGCTCCCTTCATATATTATATATTTGAATACATTTACATGTATTCTCATCTTTTGTTTTTTGAACTAAACACACTGCATCCTGTCGCTCACTTTTTAAACATTCCTGGGAACTCTCAATGGAGCAGACTATTCACACACAGGTAGACAGTTCTCAGGGGGTTTACTCACAAGATCTGGTTGTTACATGGTGACAATGTAAGGTTGTCCCGCAGCAGTGTGGGCGACCCCAAAGCAACCTCACTGGAGTAGCTGAGCCCAGCCAGATTGACAGATACCCCATGGTTACATGAGTGAAGCCTGTTTTCTTACCTTCCCCAGCCTTTATCATCTTGCACTTTCTAAGAGCCTGGGGCCACCTTTAATTATCATAGCATTGAATGCAAATGGCTACGAGGAGCAGCTGGAAGCTGGGATGAGGGTACAGCTCTGCCCAACCTTTCCTCTGTGAAGGAATGTCAACAGGCAACAATCTCAGCTGTGATGACACCGGCTAATCCAGAGGAAGACACTGGTTGTTGTGTGCCTGAGAGAAGGCTGTATGAACATACTTTGAATGGATTTTGTATCATGCAGTAGTCATGATTTGTCTGAAAGCGTAGGAATAAAGGTGAGCTGTGGTGCTTAAAACGATACTGGGTTAGTTTCTCTTTAGCAAGTTACTGGCATTAACCAAAGCTATGCTTAACCAATGAAAAATTCTGTGAAGAACCATGAAGATGGTCTAACTCTTTGCAAACCTCCCAATCTATGCATAACATACAACTTATAGTCTTGTTAAAGCATCAATCACCTACATATCCCTACATATTTGGATCATAGGAGCACTTGTTCACAATCCAAAGAATGTTCATTCTTTCTAAATGATTGCTGGAGAAATGAGAGTCAGAGTGATATAAATTAAGGATACTTAGTCATGAGAAATTATACCAAACTCTACCTTTTTATGAGATATTTGAAGATATGTGCGGTCTGGCATATGATGCACATTGCTCAGAAACTCACCGATTCTTCATTGTGAAGAACAGAATCTTAGAACAAAGAGTCAACCTAAAATGAATGTGCCAAGGTTGAGATCCCTGACGGGAGTGACAGATGACTGTAAGACCCTGTGTAGGTACTGGAATAGCAGTAAGTGTCCTTTATCACTGAGCTATCTATCCCCAGGTATCATTCATTTTCAATTTATTTTAGTTTTTAAAATTTAAGTTGTGTGTATGTTGGAGGATGAGTATGTGCACACAGGTTCTTTTGCTCAGATTCCAGGAGAGGGCGTTGGCTTCCCTGGAACTGGAGTCACTGGCAGGTTGAGCTGCCTGTAGGTGCTGGGAACTGAACTTGAGGTTTTCGGAAGAGCAGCCAGTACTCTTATCCTCTGAAACATCTCTTCTTCCCCTAGTAAGCAATTCTTAGGAAATATCCTTTAAGGATTTTTTTTTCTAATTGTTTTTTTTTTAATTTGTTTGGAGTCCTCATATGTTCATTCATTGTAATTTTGTTTCCTTTAGTTCCTTAAAAGCCATATCCTCTCATTCTATCATCCTCATCCCCTTAGAGTCTACAATAGTAATGTATTTTTCCCTTCAATATAGAGGACAACTTCCGTATCCATGACAAATGACTTTTAGCTTCTAGTTTTACTGTAGGTAAATACTCCAGGAATTTCCAGTTGTAGAGACTGTAGGTAGAGACTGTAGAGTCCTCATTGGAGAGGAGGATTTTGTTCTAGATGGAATTTAATTTCTGAGTACACCCTTGAGTGTACTTGAAGACAGCTTTAACTTTGTTCATGTGAGTTTGTAATGACTTTACTTCCATTCCAAAATGAATTCCTTAATCCCTAGACAAAGACCTTGTTCCTGAGGAAAAACACTTCTGGGTTTTCAGTGAGTGCCTAAAGTGTTTACCAAGCCATTCCAACTTGACAGGATACAGGCTCTCAACTTTACCTCCTGTTTTGTGAGTAATTCTTGACACTTCTGCTGTGGTGCTGAGGTTAAAAAACATGACAGTCATCTTAATATTTGAACTAGAAATGAAGCAGCTGTTGTATCCCTCTCCTCGCCTTTGTTTTCCCATTGATGTACAGCACTCTCTAAAGATCTGCTAAACATCTCTATGCAAATGTTTAAGTGAATCTACTATTTCCTCATTCTGTTTAAAATTTCTCCCTTTTCCTTTCCAAATCTCATGGGTATACTGAATTCTACATTTTGGACACCTTGAGTCCAAATTAAGTTCAATTGAATTCTCTCAGTGAGTTCAGAATCATCAGTATGACAACTGGAGACTAATCTTAGAGCTATAAATGTTATATTCCAATATGAATCTCATTTTCAATGACTCAGTCCCCTCACTTTGCCTGCAGTTGATTTCTTTTCAAAACCTTGAAAACAGTTGTTTTATTTTTTTTTTAATAATTTCAGTTATCTATGGTCAGAGTAAAGTCATATCATGATCCTTTCTGTACTTACTTTGTGTGGAAGATAATAACTCTGGATGCTATTCAATCAGCTGCTCTTGAGTCATTATAACTATGATGTCAGGTCCTAATGGTCATAAGAAAAGCCATTTATTCTCTCTAAGACAATAACCATCAGTCTTATGTTGAACCTGCCCTAGAAGGCAGAGTAGGTACTATAAAGACACATGTGTTTCAGACACACATTTCAGAACTCCAAAATCCTAACAATTGAGAAAGACATATTGGTCAAGTAAGGCAATCAGATAGCCCCGTCATGGGCTAGAGAGATGGCTCCACAGCTAAGAGCACACACTCCCCTTGCAGAGGACCTGACCTGCTTTCATTTTCAGCAGCCACATCAAGGGGCAAACATCCACCTGTAAGTTCTGCTCCAGAGATCCAATGCTGTCTTCCAGCTTCTACAGGGACTATACAATAAGGTGCACATACCCATACCCATACACACACACAGAGAAACACGTAGTTTAAAAGCATTAACAATAAATCTTTAAAAAATATTCTTTTTTTTTTAGAAATTGTTTAAAGAATTATTTATTTATTTATTTATTTATTTAATGTATATGAGTACACTGTAGCTGTCTTCAGACACACCAGAAAAGGGCATCAGATCCCATTACAGATGATTGTGAACCACCATGTAGTTGCTGGGAATTGAACTCAGGACCTCTGGAAGAGCAGTCAGTGCTCTTAACCATTGAGCCATCTCTCAGCCCTGTCCCTTTACTTTTTATCTTAGCCATTCTGATATGTGTAAGCTAGAATCTCAGATTTGTTTTAATTTGCATTTCACTGATAACCAAGTACTTTGAACATTTCTTTAAGTATTTCTTCACTATTCAAATTTATCTATAAAGCTCTGTTCAGCTCTATACCCCGTTATTTAATTAGATATTAGGCCTCTGTCAGATGGAGGGTTGGGAAAGATATTAAAAAATATTCTTATTAAATTGCTATGTTACCTCGAAACAAAGCACTGAATGGAGTGTGGGGAAAATTCAAAGAATATGAATCCCAAATTGGTAATATTTCCACAGTAGAAAACATACTATCCCAAAAGTTGTATTGTATTTCTTGGATTACCATTTAATCCAATACTGCTTTCAAAAATGTATGATCTATCTCTGGACCCCACTCAGAATAAAAGATGACTTAAAAAATTTCTTAAGGGAAATTTATGATTGTTTTCATGTAGCTGTACCTGACAGTGAAATGACTACAAAGTGAACTATTCTTAAATATACATATGCATGTAGATAGATATTCGTTAACAGAATAACAAAATAAAGCTTTTATGTCTCAGTTAATGACTACTTCTTATAAAACACAAGAAAACAAAGTGACCCACTGCACCAGTGGGACTTAGATGATATTTTCATGCTTGAGAATAGCAAATGTTAAGAGATACCAAGAGACATACAAAGTTGTTGCCATGTACTGAGTGGCTTTTCTAATCAGTTACTAAGTTAGAAAGCCATTAGTGTTGATTACATCCTTTGAAGTTTGCTTTCTGAAGACATAGAGCTCCTGTCAAGGGTTTAGGAAAGTGTTTTATCAAACAGGAATCACTTCATGGAAGAATAACACTGTATTTTGTTATGCTTTCTTATCATAGGTCCCCAACAGGCTGAGGTGATAGAATGCATTTTCTATGAGAAAATGTTTGCCTTTGCCTAATTTCTCTTCTATCTTTTTACACTGCCCATATTCCCACTATGCACTGGAAAAAAATTGCTAACTGAGTTCTGTATGTATCATGTTTATTGACATCTTGCTATCCATCTGTAACAAATCTTGTCACCTCAGCCCTAAATATTCTTCCTCTAGCTTCTTCCTTACACAAATATTCATTGTATACACATCATAAATGCACATACATTCATAAAACAAAAACAGGAGGTGTTTTCCTAACCTTACAACCTTGGCCTATCATGATATGTAAGATCTTTTGTGGAATACATTTCAAACTCTATTAGAAATGCATACGTACTCCCATCAACACCCTGGTCTTCTCCCTGTACTTTGTACTGCCTGGCAAACTCACTGATCTATGCTCTGTGCTTTCCATGTTTTCACCTCTAAAGCTCAAGCAAAGGCTGTACCCACCAAGCAGGGCTTTCCAGTAGTCTGTTTCTAAAAGCTAATTGCTGTCTCTGTTCCTTGAAAGGACACCACAATTGCCTGCTTTACTGAACCATCTTTGATACCAAACTCCCCTTGCTCTTGGAAAGATGACAGCTCATACATTCAGATTTCTCCAGTCATCAAGAAAGCCAGCTGTGAAAGCAAAACTCTTCTCTGTGCATCCTCTGAACTCTACACCTCTCCTTTCCCATGTCAGGTGTCCTGTCAATCAAGGTGCATGTGTAAGAAGTGAAGATTTTTGCTTGCAGTTTCAAAGTGAGTGTTTAAGTCATGAAGATAAATGCTTGGCACACCTCTTGCGATTTGCTGGTGAGTTATGATCTCCATAGGTGGATGCTGCTGGCCTACCAATAGCAGGCTGTATGTGATCTTTGAAATGGTTATTTCCACAAGAAAGCATCTTGCACATTACCTTCTGGATTGCTGCTTTGAAAAACTGAAGTCATCTTAGAGAGAGTTGGCTAGAATTTGAAGGTGAGTTTTCTCTGATACCTGAGGACATCAGACCTACAAATTCAGCACATTCAGAAACATGGTAACAGTAAAAAATAGAAGAAAACACCACAGTGCTTTTATATGTTTGAAATGTCTATAAGTTTAATCTTTTATTTCATTGCTTTGCTTTTTGCCAGTGTAAAAACTTCCAAGAAAATCACCTGGTTCTAAAACCTGGACAAATGAAGTAGAATTTCATTACAATCAATTATCCAATTGTGTGTGCTAGCCACCATGTGTATGGGGAGATCAGAGGACAATTTGCAGGAGTTGGTTTCCCTTCCCTCTATATGAGTCACAGGGATTGAACTGAAGTTATGAAACATGACAGCAAATGCCTTTACTTGCTGAGTTGTCTCCCTGGCCCAACATTTTCTTAATTGCTTGGGAAACTGTAAGGGCAAAGCCTTTCTCTAAAGCAATGCCCATTATTAAATCTTCTCATTTTATGGTTTGAGTAGAATCAGTAGCTGCTCTGAACAATGTCTGTCCTCCAATGCTAAAACCTCAATTGTCCTTCAAGCCAATCATGATAAGTTCACATCCTCAGAGAGCAGACAGGACCAATGGTTACACTTCACACCTGATGATAGAGCATCTCTACAGTGTTATTCATCCAAACAGATTATTTGGAATATGCGTGTTTCAACAAAAAGTCACCAGTTTATACTTTTACATTTATTTCGTGTGTGTGTGTGTGTGTGTGTGTGTGTGTGTCCATGTACACGTATGTCATGGGGCATTCATAATGGTCAAAGATAAGAGTCGGTTTTCTCCTTCCTCCTTCTAGCTCTTGGGCATTTATCTCAGGTACCAATCATCTGGTTAAGTGCCTTTATCTGCTGAGCTATGCCACCAGCTACAGTCCACACTTTTAACCATATAGAAAAGTAAACATTGAAGTTCAGACCAAGATACATCTTCTACAAAAGTTGAGAACCCAGCTAAGAATAAGAACATGGTAGATCAGCCCTTGTATCTACGCCCGGCTCTGGGAAAAGAATGACGAACAAATATAGACTAGGAAGGAACTGTAGTTGGACTTTCTCACATTGCTCTGTCTAGAAACCTACCTACTACAATGCATTTTTGTAAGATGCAAAAGTTGTCCTGTGTTTCTTTCAGCTTATTTGTCATACTTAGATTTAAAATAAAAAGTAAGCTTAAAAATCAAGCAAAATACATTCTTGCATTTTTAGGTTCAAAATTAGCAATCTCTCTCTCTTCCTCTCATTCACAAAAGAACTAAGAAAAATTCTGGAAATTTTACTGTTCTTTAGAATTGCCGAGTTCTTTTCATCTTCAAAGTGCTTTAGAAAGGTTTCTAATTAGGCTCCTCCGTGCAGGCTCCTATTCTCACTCGCTAATCGTAAGACAACATACCTGCTCTTCTTACTAGAACTGAACCAGACATCATACTTAATCATCACTAAAGAGAGTGGGAAAGTGTCTGTCATAATTTCTACTTAATGAATGACAAATCTGAGTATTTCTTCAAATATGAATCCAGTTGTCAGGGCCCTAATCCTCATTAGCTACATTTGGTCATTATTTATTCAGAGCAGAGGTATGTTTAATGGTAGACTTATCTGCAGTTGCATGCAGTGGTTTAAGAAGTTGCATTTTTTTCAACCTATAATATTATTTTAATGGATTAAATTTTATTTCCTTAGGAAAAAAACATTTTTATTCTCTTTCCTTACTGGCTTAAAAAATCACTTTCCTGCTAGCTGCATTTTTCCGTGTGTGTGTGTGTGTGTGTGTGTGTGTGTGTGTGTGTGTGTTTGTGTGTGTGTGTGTGCACATGTACACATGTACAAATGTACACTGGTATGTGTTCACATGCACATGAGTACGTGTATACAGATGTATGTATGTCTGGGTAGGTAAAAGCCAAAGGCAAACCCAGCTACCATTTCTGTCTGTTTATACAGGACCTCTAACTGTCCTAGAACCCACCAAGTAAAAGTAAAGTAGCTCACTAGGAGACAAGGAATGCACCTGGCCCTGCCTTCCGCATAACAACAAGCTTTTTTATGTGGGTTCTGAAGATACCATTACCAAGAGCAATCTTATAGTTAAACAAGCTGGGATTGTTACTCATTGCACTGAGAGAAAACCCTGGGTAATGGAAGCAATGGGATGTTTTGAGCACAGTGATGTCCAAACAAACTTAAATGCAGCAATCCTCCATCTAGAACGTATCAAGGATTCAGAGTACCAAGGATTAAAACCCATTATATTAAAGGCAGATGCCTACCATGCTCACCCAAGTATCATTCACTGTAGCCAAGGTAGAGATGCAAACTATTTTGTTTATCAGAGGATGTGTAGGCACAGATAATATGGCTCTTTACATAAAGAGTTATTATGCAGCCTCTCAAAAGAAGACAATCAGGGGTAGGGAGATAAACTCACTGGATAAAGCACTTGCTTTACATGTGAGGACTTGAGTTAGCATCCCCATGGCCCCTGTTATCTGAACTTAGTAGGGCACATCTATAACCCCAGTGTGGATACTCAAGAGGTTGGAAAGGGAGAATTCCATAGAAGCTCAAGGGCCAATTTCTCTGCTATACGCAAAAAGAAAGGAAGGAATGGAGGAAGAAAGGAAGAAAAGAAAGAAGGAAGGAAGGAAGGAAGGAAGGAAGGAAGGAAGGAAGGAAGGAAGGAAGGAAGGAAAAAGATGGCAACAACAAACAACAACCAAACATAAATAACGTCAGAGTTCATCCTCTGACCTCCACCCAGCAAGTAGTAAATTCCATCCGTCACTGATGGACCTGGAAGACACTGTGTAATAAGCCAAACACTGAAAGATAAATGCATTTCCTTGTCTATGCATGGAATACAGAGCAAACTTATAGAAACAGAAAGTATAGACATGTTTGCAAGGACCTAAGAGTGAGGGGGGTGAAGAGATGAGGATTAAAAATCACAAATATCAGTTAAGATGAGAGAAATAAATAATATATTCACTTGAAGGGAACATGTCACATGCCTTGATTCAACCACTCCATACCACATAGCTATTGAGTAAAATTGTTTTGTAAACATCATTAGCTATCACTGCGATTTGTTACAACATTTGAATAAAGACGACTTCATACTTAAAACTATTTGGTGTAGAATTTGGGCATCCACTGGGTGACTGGAGGTAGGATGTGAGGAAGGACAGACAGACATGCTCAAGCAAACAAGTCATTTGTCTTTCACTTTAGCAGGCACAGAACGATGCAGTATGTGCTTTCTGTAATCATTGCACAACTGAACAGCAGAAGTTTTTGGTAGTGATGAAGAGCATGAGTCTTACAGTCTCACATTAGGAAAAACTAGAGAGCTGAATGGGAGAAATGCCAATGTTTGGGGCGTTTCAGATAAAGCTATAAAGTGCAGACATTTCTCTGAAGTTTATCTGCATTCATCTGAACAACCCGAGTCTAGAGATCAGCTTGCAGATCTACCACAGTAATTTCTCTGGCAAGACTTCCAGTGTCTCCCTGTTCCTGACTCTTTCATTGGATCTTACAACCTTGGCTTTGTCTTATCCTTGTAATAAAAGAAACATGATGGCACAGTTAAAAGATATATTCAATGGAAACAAATATCAAGATTTTTTTCCTGCAACAATAAATGAGTGTATATTTAAATATTTTTCCAGTAAATATTTCAATGTCCTACCAGATAAATTGTTTGTTTGGTTGGTTTTGAAATCATTAAGTTACTGTCTTGAATATTTGGATTAATTTAAATAATGAATTTGAGAAATAAATCAGATATGTAATAGGAATGTGACTATAAAATAAGTTTATTAAGAATGTTTTAATGAAAATACTTAATGAAATTTTTTAATGAAAATATCACTAATGTATTGAGATGCAGCATTGGGTTTCTGATGATTATTCAATCCAAACCCTCTTTTTACAACTGAGGGTTTTATTTTTTACAATAAAAATCTAATAAAACTCACTTGTATGCATTACAAGTAGAAATCTTAAGACATAACTCTAAATTCCAACGTTGGGGTTGCTTCTATAATCCCAGAACTCATTCAAAACTACGAACAACCTTGACCTAATTTCATCTCTGTGGTTGTGATAAAATTCCCTGAGCAATAACCAACCTAGGGAGAAGGAACAAATTCATTTGGCCTATGGTTCTACGCTGTAGTCTTCCATTTCTGGGAAGTCAAGGCAGGAACACAAACAGCCAGTTTCAACATTTCTACAGGGAAGAGTAGAGAGGAAATGAACAGGTTGCTAGACTTCTTCACTCTCCACAGTTCTGGCAGCCTAGGGAGTGATAGCACATAAAATGTACTCTAGATCTTGCTACATCAATAAATGATCAAGAAAATTCTCCAAAGATATATCCACAAGCCAACCTGACCTGCAAATGTCCTCATTAAGACATTTGTCCTCTCTTTCAGACAATTCCAGGTAGTATGCAAAATTAACAGTTAAAACTAACCAACAGAGACCCCATTCCTTATCTCAAAAACAAAAGCAAATTTAAAAATTGCTACATTAATTCAAATAGCTTTTAAAAATTAGTATTTATGTCATTTTTATTATTAATTATGTATTTTAACACTAACTTACTCTAAATATTATTCAGTCCAATCCTGTAACGATGTTTTCAATAATAGACTTTACAAATTACTGCCACCTCGCATTTCCTATAAATGGCGAATCCTCAACTGCTAATCCAAAACACTCTTTTAGGCTTTTTCTTATTAGGAACTCAGTCACAGCAACAAATAACATTCTATTTACTCAACAGGTTATATTTAGAAGTATGTATTTGTATAAATATGTGCGCAATAACAATGAATGTGAAAAATATGAGGCCATGAGTGTGAAAAAGAACAGAAAAGCATACATGGAGGACTTGAGGGATGGAAGAAATGGAAGAAATACTGTAATTAAATTACAATATCAAAGAGTAGGAGAGAGACTCATAGTGCGAACCCTTTGGTCTAACTAAGAATTTACAGCATTAAAAGAAATGGGGTGTCCCACAGATAGAGATTCTAACCACTAGCCACTTCTGCTGGTGCCAGGCTCAAAGCATCCCTTAAGACACTGGGCTTTGAGTCTTGATCCTCATACATCACAATGAGATATAAACTTCACAGCGAAAGCTTCACAACATGAAAGCTTTATTCAGGGTGATTCATTTGGAGCTACAAACAAGCCAGTTGGGATGCTTAAGGAGACAGCTAACACAGAGAATCTGTTTCTATGATTTACAAAATAAAATTTGATATGCCCCGATGCTGTACACTGCTTATGTCTTTTATTCCACACTGAGGTAACTTTTCAGTGTCTTTCTGATCTCACATATTCTGTTTATGGCTGGATACTTTAATTCCTCTCTCCAGTGAGTCTAAAGTTCATCCTCAATGGAGTTTCAGCCTATGAGGAGATAAACCACCAAGATATCTCCTTCCAGAACTTTCCAGGTATCATTCTTTTATTAGTTGGCAGTTTCTAGTAATCCCTTCCTTCTCTTGGGCTTCGTATATTATTACTTTAGTTCATGTCTTTTCTTTTCTTTTGGACTATTCACATCTCTTGTCACAAGTACTAAGTTAAATCAGTCCTTAATGTAGGCCCTAATTTTTTGTAACCTACTTTTAATAAATGTTCAACTTCTCCTGTAGCCTACCACCCAGCAGAGGTAGTGGAACTAAAGATTTCTTAGAATATGGGGGATATGGGCCAGTTCAGCAATAGTTCTTTGGAAGTCAGTTCCATCTTCTTGGGTAGCAGTTCAATCCCATAGCGAACACCAAACACAACTTAGCAGCTGCAGACCAGTCCTCTAGGGAGGCAGACACCAGGTATGAAACAGCAGCTACAGTCCAGTGCTTTCAGCAAGCAGATATGAGGCAGCTGTTGTTCAATCCTGAAGAAACCACCAGGCTTGCCAACTGGCCTGAGGTAAGGCAGAAGCAGCAAGCTGTCACAGGAAATTCACGAACAGCTCTTGGATGTGTTTCTCTCAATGGTGGTGTTATCACAAGTTGAGCTCAACAACAGTCGGTAAGGCGAACCAATACATGTGTGTCTTTAGCAAAGAATAGTGAAGAGGAGCAAACCAAACCAAAGCTCAAGTGCCTGCCTCCTACTGTCTGCGGGGTCATATTTATACTCCTTCCTCAAGATTCCTTCCACGTGTTTACTTTAGCAAGACATCCTCTCACCAGTGTCTGAGTCAGTAAAACAGTCTTTCATGTGTTTGCTTTTGCAGGACATCCTTTCAGCTGTGTGCCCCAGCAAAACATCGTTGGCATAACTAACTTTCCAAAGAACTAGAGGGTTCCATCTCACCTTAACCTGAATCAACTATTGTCTTGTCATATTCTATGTGTTCATTTTCATATAAACAGTACCAAATCAAACCTAAAACTACTACGATCAAAATGTACAAGATATATACACAAACAACTTTATTCCAAATATCTAAAAGATACTAGTTATAGTTATTAATTGTAAATGGCAATGATACCCAACACACTTATTTGTGTTACTTTATGTTTTTTTTCTGACATAAGCTATAAGAACTATTTAATAATGTCCTCCAACACTGAAATTTCATTTCAAACACAGTGACTCTACTAAGTTATTTATCTGAGAACAAGAGCTTATTTGAAAATTATAAATGCTAACATGTTGCTTGCAATTAGATGAACTCTGATTAATTGTTATTTCTTTATTTTAAATGTTTTACTATGTTCTAATTATTTACTATGAACTGCCTTTCAATGAATGCATGACCAAATTCAGACTAGTCTTCATTATTTCCTTTCATGCTTCCTATTTTTCAGTTTTCTTCTATTACTGAAGAATCATGGTAGAAAGATACTTTGTCATTCACCATTAGAATTAAATTGTTCATTCTATCTATGGTGAGTTCATAGTAATTTGGTCATATAATATACATTAACTGTTCTCATTTGTGGATCCATAAAGCAAAATAGCCCTGGCCTGTCTCAAAGCTGAGTCTATAAATTACATTTAAAAATAAATAATTTTCCCCTTTCAGGTTACTTTCTCAGTAAACCATGACAGCCTACCTGCCACATACCCAACTGAGTAGATTGTGATCATGGCCCAAATTAGGACACTTACCCACACACACACACTCATTTTAGTTTTTCTGAAAGGTTTCAGGAACTACAAAGAATAAGATTCAGGATAATTTGTCTTATCACTGACATTTTCAAAGAACCAAGATATACCATTTATGTCATCATAAAACATATTTTCGCATTGCTTCAGAGCCACGTGGATATTTTCTTCTAGTTGAAATTCTATGGCAATTTGCTTATAGAACACTAGGTCAAATCTATCCTTGGTGCTTGGAGATACAACAAGGAAAACTTGGTATTGTTAAAAATAGAAATAAGATCCCAGTAACATATATCTAGAAATGTCAAGTAGACATGCAAAAAATTAACTATAATAATACCGATTTGTACAAATGGAGAAATATCTCTATAATTATATTTTATATAAAACAGATTTATCCTGACATCATAATTGACTTTTCAGTTTAGCACAGAACTTTATGGTTCCACTTACCATTATGTCAAAGAAATACATGCCTCTTTAAACTAGCAATTAGCTCTTTAGGATGTGAACACAAATCTCTGAACAATACTAAATATAAATGTAACTTGATGTCAATGAGTCATATTACACATGAAGTTTGTGAAGCATAATATGGGGTGCAGAAAAGCATGTGTTTGTGGTGAACACAATTTAAATATCTCTCAGATTTTCTCTTCAGTAATAGGATCAGAAAACAATTTTACTTCTTTTTGTTTTTCTCAATAATGTACCCTTGGAAGTCACTTATGAGTTAGTGACATAGACATTTTCATCTCTGTTTCTATTCCCTAATTTGTCCACAAGAAGACAGGGTCCATCAAATAGGGAAAGGGAATTTTGATCTCATACCCTCTATAGTTCAATTTCAAAAAGTTTAAAATGTTTAATACATAAAAGTAAAACCAACAAAGTTGAAAAATAAACAGGAAATCTCTATGTCTAATATTTAAGTATTTTTAAATAATAAGGCCATACATAAGAGCACAAGTCATGGAAAGTTTCAGAAAACATGTTGCTTGGGCTTGTTAGTGGATACTATCTAAATCCCAGATACATAGATAACAGAAATTATTACTGTGATTTGATCCAGTGCAATGTTTTATGCCTCACACTTATTATAACTTGTGAAGAAATGAGAATCCTCTCCTCTCAGATTGAAGACCCTGGGAAACAACTGTATGACTCTTCCCACATTACACATCCTTCTGAGTTTCTGATAGTCACCAACTAATGATAGAAATTATATTTTTCAATGTAAGAATTAAGTTCTTTCCTTCAAGATATGGATAGTTGCCCCTTGGCATCAGTGGAGAAATGATTCCAAGATCCCAAGCAGACTGAAATCCACAGTGGATGTTCATATGTGCACTGTTTGCATGTGAACTTTGCACAGCTTCCTGTAAATTTTATATCACTTCTAAACTACTTATAAATTGTATTGCATACAGATATATAGATAATTATACTGTGTCATTTAGGGAATAAATATAGGGCTGGAGAGATAGCCCAGCAGCTAAGAACACTGGCTGCTGTTCCAGAAGTCCTGAGTTCAATTCCCAGCAACCACATGGTGGCTCACAACTATCTGTAATAGGATCAGATGCCCTCTTCTGGTATGTCTGAAGAGAGTGACAGTGTGCTCACATAGGGAATAAGTACACAAGCCTATGTGTTCAGCATGTACACTCTATTTTTTTTTTAAAGATTTATTTATTTAAATAGTGTGTGGTTCACCTGAATGTACCTATGTGCACCATTTGCATAATGTTCCAGTAACCACTAAAACACATTTTGAGCCTCCAGTTATTGTGTTTCCTTTTCCTAAATATTCTCTATTTCCATGGTTAAACCCATAGATATAAACCACAAACATGAAGACCTGAGACAAAGCACTGTACTGTCCACAACCACCAATGATGCTGTGTACATTAAAGTAATAAATGAGACACTTTATTAAGTCCATTTTCTTACATTTTTTTCTCCTTTTTCTTATTATTCATTCATTCATTCATTCATTATCATAAATGAATGCACGGTGGAAGTATGTGCAACAGAGCACAGATCAGAGAACTTCGTCATAGTGTTGATTCTCTATTTTCACCTTTCCATGGTGTCAGAGGATAAATTCAAATCTCTAGATTTGAATGAGCAACATATCCTTTAAACCTCTGAGCCATCATGGCAGGCTTCATATTTCTTTTTAAATCAGGCCTGGCAAATAGAGCAGGGAAACTGGAAAACAAGGCAAGAGATGTGGTAACTGTGGGATTCATTGGATGGATTCAAATGAGAGAATATTCTGAAGTAAGTACAAACATCAAATTTAATATGTATGATTAATAATATCCTTCTGTTGTAGTTACTGTGTAATGAGCTTCGTACCTCCATGTAGTCCCCTGTGGTGCGTGGGAGTGGAAGCTAGTTCCTGAATTTGAAAAGACCTTTCCAGGGAATCCAACAACATGCACTGCCATTAGATGCTCAAAACAAACAAAAGTTTAAAATGATGCAGGGAAAATTAAGAAGTGTAGTTATCGGATAGTGCAGCTACCTATGTCAAATTGCAGATTCAACATTCAAAAAAACAGATGTCATCATTTAATTGCCCACAAGAAATCAATTTTGTGAAATCAAAGTGGGATCTCATCATGTGCAATGTTTTTACTTCAGCTGATGGTTAATTGCAGTCATATCAAGCTCCAAACTTGTGCTAAAGCAGACCCAATGTTAAACCAGATAAAGTTCAGTATTAGTTAGTTTTCTACTTAGGGAATTTTTTAACCAAGCATTTTACAATAGATCTATATGAACCTCACATCTGTGAGTGGTTGCTTGAGATGCATCCTTCTAGCTTTTGATCTCTTTAGTTCATTGGTGATTTAGTCATTGTTCATGGGCCCCTAGAACTTTGCATAACTATTTTAGGTCAGAGGACGAGAAAAGTAGTAAAATTGGCTATGTATATGCCTTTGATTTTTTTTGTATCTTTATAAAAGTATTATATCATTCTAAGCTACACAAAACACCGTAACTCATAAGTAAGCCTTAAATGACGAAGATCAATAAGCATTTATATAATTTCCTTCATAAGGTTAATCAAAGAGTCAATCATAGCTAGGACCACTCTTTGCTTACATGGAAGTGCAAAATGATAATGACTAGTGCAATCCAGTGGTGCTATTCAAGCCAGAATTATCATATCTATAGTTTAATATGTGAAAGCTGCTTCTACATATGGAACTGAGTTAATAGCTAGAATATAAAGTAGCCTTCAGTCATGACCCCAGACAATAAACACAGTCTACTATAAACTAACACTGCATTTATTATTCTTCTGTAGTCTTAGAGGTATAGAGATGCATCAGGGCAGAAATGTACTCAGTAGAAGGAAGGTCTCAGGTGAGCAGAGTAGAGAAACATTTCAAGTCATATGACAGTTTGTGATAGTTGACTCCCAAGACTACGTTTGTCTGTAGTGGACACATTTTAAAATGAATATGCTGAACATTTAATTTCTTCACAAGTTCTTATTTGAAAAAAATCTGGGTGGGTTATACAAATCCTTTTAGGAGAGTATATTCGAATGTTTTCAAAAGATGCATTTTGACCATGTTTGGTGGCAAATATCTTTAATCCCCAGACTTAGGAGATAGCCGGGAGAACTGCCTCAAATTTGAGATCAATTAAGTTACATAGAGCAATCTTGTCTCAGTAAAGGCCAAAAGTAAGTAAATCAGTAAACAAATAAAGTTTATTAGCCCCATGAAAACTTGTTTTTGTTCTGGTTTTTTTGTTGCCATTGCTATTGCTGTTGTTGTTGTTGTTGCTGTTGTTGTTGTTGTTTTATTGTTTGAGTGTTTCATACATACACAATGTGTTTTGATCAAGAGTGGAAAAGAGAAAAAATGGTTAACATTGAGTATTTTCCTTCAAATTGCCACTTGATAAACATAATCTTTCCATACTCTTGCTCCACTGATCGTAAAGGCTGGTAGTTAATGGCCCTTTATTACAAACTTCCTTTAGTACTCAGCCCAGTAATTAGACAAGAGCACGTTCCATGTCCCCTCAGTCTCCCACAATGGCTTTGATCAGAACTTTGCTCAGTGACACACATCTAATAACCAGAGTGGCACGAAGTGAACCCTTAAGGCCCTGATTTATTCCTTAACTCACATCCTTGACCAAATAGGAGTGTAATTACCCATTACACCCGTTGCCAATAGACTCTGACCTCCATACAGGTTGGGACAAAAGCAAGGAAAAATAGAATAAAGCAAAAAGATACCACTCTGAAGTAAGAAAAACATAAGGATGGAATCTTAGGGATATGGACCTGGGAGATTAAACAGCTGGACAGCTTAGAGGCAGCTACATTTATAGTTATGTGCCTTTGTTTTACATTGCCTTTAGGTCTTCATTTAATGGGAGAACTAAAGAGCAAAAAGATGGAGTTGGAATGATAACAAATGAGATTGTATTGGGCAACATACCAAGATGTATAATCCAAAATTATGAGCATTCGATTATAGGTCTTAACACAGAGAGGCAATTGAGACATGATCACCCGCCCTTATGGAAAAATAAATCTAAAGGATAAAAAAAGAAAAGAAAAGAAAAGAAAAGGAAAGGAAAGGAAAAGGAAAAGGAAAAGGAAAGGAAAGGAAAGGAAAGGAAAGGAAAGGAAAGGAAAGGAAAGGAAAG
>JADRCD010246848.1:1811-15803 GCA_019843815.1 Montemys delectorum | reverse complement strand
CTCTCTCTCTCTCTCTCTCTCTCTCTCTCTCTCTCTCTCTCTCTCTCACACACACACACACACACACACACACACACACACCCTCTCTCTTTTCTTCTCTCTCTCCCTCCCCCTTCCCCTCTTCCTTTCCTTCTCCCTCTCTCTCTCTCTCTACTTTCTCTCCCTCTCTCTCTCCTTCTACTTTCTCTCCCTCTTTCTCTCCCTCTTTTTCTCCCCTTTTCTCTCCCTCTCCCTCTCCCTCCCTTCCCCTCTCTCAACATTTTACAGATGAATTAGTGTAAGAAAATCAAGGTGGGAAATTTCACATCACATGACTCATGTAGAGTTGGCATATTTTTTATTTTTTATTTCTTTGATAACAAATAAATACTTTTATTGCTCTGGTTAAAAATACAATACAAAGAATTTGAATCTGACAGGCCTGTTGAATGAATGAGTAAATGAATGAATGAGTGAATGAACGAATGAATGAATGAATGCATCCATAATGAGGGCCAAGCTTTGGCTGTGGTTACCATCTTAATCTAATATACTAAAGCTCAGAATTCAGGTCTTTCCTAAAATGCTGTGTTCCTTGCCTTAGACCAAACCTCATTGAGTTACTTCTCACCTTCCTGTCCACTTTTTCACTCCTTCCTCTCCTCTTTGAAAACAAAGAAAGGAAGAAAAGAAAGAAAAAACTATGCAGAACTAGACTATATTCCTACAATCCCTGAACACAATCACTGAAGTGGAGTGATTTCTACCTTCTCACTTGATTACTTGGGTATTAAAACCTGTTCTGTAACTTCCTGCAGAAAGCCTTTTAGCTTTCCCACTGTATTGAGTAAGGAATATATGACTGCTATAAATTACAAAGCTGCATAACCAGGTCTGGAAAGATGACTCAGGTAAAGGGCTTTGACTACCCATATGTGATCCCTAGAGTGCACACCATTGGAGTGTACTGATACATCATGGCACACATGTACCTAAAATATACCCACACGTGCAACACATACACACAAACACACAGCACTAAATACATATATGAGTGGAACATTATATAAACTTCTCATAACACGACTACTTTACAAATTAACCTTAAACTCAATGTGGCTATCAAAAAACTTCTCTCCCTATGGCCCAATGGACTGACCATATTTATGTAATCATCATGGATATAATTATGATACTTCAGCTCCATGAGACACATGGGTTATATTTCAAATAGCTGGGTTATTTTCTCAGCTACTCCCAGGTTTCACACAAGGGTGGGCATATATGGGTGTACATTTCCCCTCCATAATGAATATCAAACTAACTCTTCCTTTATATCTGGCACTTTACGGGTGTGTCATAATGCAGCCACTCTGCAACATTTTTTACATATAGAATCATCCCAGTAAAGTAAGCTACAGTTTTATTCATTCCCAAATTTATATGCCATTGGTGATTTACTGCCAACGTGATTTATGAACTGTCTTTGCTGGGTTTCGATATCAATAGAATGCATCATGCTGTCCACTTTATCCAAAGTCTTCCTGTACATAAAAACAAGCTGACTTGTATTAAAAAAATGATGACATATTCCCTTTATTGGAAGCTAGGAAACAGGGTGGGGACAACTTTTTAAATATGAAACATTATAATGCTAAGGAAGAAATTCTTCTTGGAACTATGTCGTTAGCTGCTTCTGTATCTTGGGTAAGTCATTTAAATTCTAGTGTCCTAAGAAAATACTTTTTACTTTAACTTGACTGTGTTTGTGTGTGTGTGTGTGCTTATGTGCATGTCTCTCTCTCTGTATCTCTCTGTCTGTCTGTCTCTCCCTCCCTCTGTGTGTGTGTGTGTGTGTGTGTGTGTGTGTGTGTGTGTGTGTGTGTGTGGTATATAAATGAAGTGAACAGTTGTCCAAGAACATTCCAAAGCAGAATGTGGACACCACATTCTAGCTCTCTCTGCCTTGTTACCATGAGACAGGGTCTTTCATTAATCCTGGAGCTAGGCTAGATGAGACCACAAATCTATATATCGCTAGGTCCATCATTTTGTATGAGTGCTTTTTTACATGAATTTTACAAATTCATATCCTCAGGCTTGTACAGCAAGTGTTCTTGCATACTACCTTCAGTTGCTTGATGTACCTCTTTTGTATCAATAAAATAATACACAGTAAAGGACTTTGAAAGGAAAACAATTTACACACAAAAAATATTTACGGTGAGCTTTGAGATATTTTGCTAACTGTCTCAAAGGTGATAAATGACACCACTGTGATTTCTCTCCCTGTCCTCTTGCCTTCCAAAGACAACATGGAAGGAAGATGAGCCTCTTGACTTTGTTTACTAACCAACCCCATCCTCCACAAGCTTGTCTCCAGAAGTTAGTAATCCACTGCTTCAGTTGCCAATGTCTCAGCTATTCTAGTATAAAGATTAGAAATATTAGGAAATAAAAATTCAAGGAAAATTTATGTTCCTGAAACAGTTCTTTTCCAAAGGTATAACTATTATTCTAAAACTGGAGTGTATTTTTCATGTGAGTATTCATAATTTAACTATAACCAACCCGTAGAACTGTTTTACATGCTTCAAACATTACTTAATGCATACTATGCATCTTCATGCAATATTTGTATGAATTCTTCTCAAATGTATCCTTATTTACATATGAACTCAAGTTTGTTCATTTTAACTATGATACAATTGTATAACGATGTCATTTTTTCCTAGTACTTGAAAGTAGGGCTTTCGAGTGGTATTGAGGTTGTAATAATCACTACAGTACTTGCCTTTCTTTGCAAATGTCTGATAATTTTCCAAGTCATAGACAAATTTCCCTACTTGCTATATCTGTTTAATGTCACCTTGTCTTGCATACATTTAAATTCATATTCTTCTTGAGCTGTATTTTATTTAGTGGAGCTTTTTTTTTTTTTTCAGTTACTCTTTTGTCCTGATATTTGGTTGTTTTAAAATACATTAGGACAACTTAAAGCATTTGTTATTGGCAGATATTTTCAGTAACATCTTAGACTGTTTTATACCTAGTAAGTAGGATGATAATTGTGTATATCAACTTGCCATGGATTTATGCCTAGAGATGTTTGGGAAACATTACGTTTGAGTATTTATATAGAGAGATTAGCATTTGAAATTGTGATCTGCATAAAGCAAATGGATCACGTCAATATAAGTGAGCACCATATGATCCATCAAAAATCAAACTAAACAATGAAAATTGTAGAAATCACTGTTCCTGACAGCTTAAAGTAGAATGATAGTCTTCTACTGGCTTTGGCTTATCTGATTTGCAGACCTTTGGTCCCAGATTGGAATCTATACAATGGTGGTGCTTGGCTCTCAGCACTCCTGGGTATAATCATAAAGACAGAAGAGTACGAGATTTCTCAGCCTTCATAATTACATGGGCTAATATGATATAATAAAATTATTTCTAGATATGAGCCTCCACTGTTTCTCTTGAATACCATGGATACTACAGTAAGTGTGGTTGCTTGACTGTTCATAGCCTCTCTAGATCTTTCTCTTCCAGCATCTGGCATCATTGTAGATGTAGTCCCTCTGGTTGGTTCTACCTTCTTCTCTCATGATTCACTACCATTGCTCCTTCAATCTTTCTGTATGGATTACATTCACTTTACGCTGCCATTGTCTTTGGAAAGTTAAAGTACGGTCCCTAAGAGAAGCAATAAAGTAGGCCCTCTGTCCAGCAAAAGGTGGATACATTCTGTCCTTTTTGGATAGTTCTTGCTGACCTTTATATTCATAGAGGAACCAAAACAGAATTGTAAATTTTATGCCATTCAACTTATAGAACTGAAGATGGACACATTGATTAAGAACTGTTGGCCTTTCCTGCTTATGCTTAGTGATTGAATTATTTCCTTGTGAACCTCTGAGCCTATTGCAGAGGAAAGAGGGTTTTTTTCTAGCCTTTTCTCTACATTTGTGTGTATATATATATATATATATATATATATATCCTCAATTGTATGTTATATATCTAATGTAATATAAATATATATGTATATATATTCTCAATTTAATATTGAAATATTAAGTTAATAGATACTACCTTTAACTTATTCTCATCATCTTTAAGTTCCTTCTGAAATAAAATCTATTTTTATAAGATTACCATATTGTGCCAGCATGAGGCTACTTGAGTGCCCTCTGCATCTTTTATACTCCCAAAGAATAGTAATTTTTATGATTTTGATTTTTTATTTAAATATATACATGTATATTCAGATGTATACTAGAATATAATTGACTTTTTAATAACTTGCCTAAGATTTTGAAAGAGAAAGGTGTGTTGAATCATTTAAGAGGATATTGTTCTCTGAGAACAATATCCATGTAAAGTCATGAGATTCCCAGATGAGAGTGCCAGGAAGTTTTGCCCTTGACAGATTTTCTAAGACTATCTTGGCTCACTACTCAAAATCCTCATTAACTTTGACTTGGAAACCTTACGTAAATAGTTATAGCTAAGACTTGGGTAGAGATATAAAAAAAATCATTGTAAGTAACAGAATTATGATTGAAGTTTTTGAATAAAAGTTAAATAGCCCAGCATGACTTTGGCTAGTAATTAATAAATGTATCATACATTTAGCTGACATGTAGAAGCAATACTGGTATAAATTTTCTACAATTAAGGCCACATGACTCATCCTAGGGTTCAACTTTCACATAAATATGAAATCAGTGTTGAGAAGAACATTTGAATTTTTACAGTTTATTAGTGTAAACACCACATTGTAAGAGGGGACTGAAGAAATATCTTGTTTGTTCCACTAGGCCTAAATCTTTCAGAGAGTTGTGTTTAACAGTCATCTGAAATAAATAAGCAAATAAATTAATAAATAAATAAACAAAGTTCTATGCCATTATCTCCCCTTGAGAAGAACACATAAATACAATCATGAATGTACAAACAAGAATCTTCTACGACAATACTTCTTGACTCTTCCTTCCCAAGTGAGGATTTCCTGTTGTGAGAATTGACAAAGTGGCTTGGAGATAGCTTTCCTGTAATTAATTTTCCTTGTGTGTGAATCTAATACTGATGCAAAGGTGTTGCTCATTTGACAACCTCAAGGTTTCATGTCTAACCATCCAACAGGAAACGAAGAACACAACAGAGCTTCCCAGAATCCCTCATTAATTAGCTCCAACCCTCTCTCTATGGTATTCATCCACTCATCTAAAACCGCTAATTGTTATCAATTGAATGATTTTCAGGATGAAATCAATACCTAGGAAGAATATAGCTCATTTACATTGCTTGTTGAACAGTGAGGTGACATGAACTGCTCATACTTATGAATCCAGGCGAGATATGAACTCCAAGTAAACAGAGAAGAGGCATTGTTGACTGCAAAGAGCGTGGAACTTGAATTAACAAAGACTAGATTCTTGCTGTACCTGATGATGGATACGTTAAACAATCTGAGCTCAATGAGTTTTCCTTCCCTCATCCACAAAATGCAGACCAGGTCAAAATGTTATTTAATGCTAAAAAATATTAATTGTAATTTCTAAAGCATGTATCAAACTCATGATAAAGTGGGGCAAAAGCTACACATTTCAGAATACCACAATTATTATATTCGCTCTATCTCTACCTTAGGAATTAAACATCAAGGGAAAAAATGAATCTTTCAAAATTTCTGCACCTATTTGATTTTTTTCCATTCAATGTGTGGTTTTTACAGTGAAACTGAGTTGAGATATTTGAGAGTATAAAGGGTTTTGGATGAGTGAGCATTGAGTGACTGAAGCTCTCAGAGAGGAATTTGAAAGATCTCAGAGGCACGCAGCCATGTTATATAAACATATTTTGCACAGTACCATCCCACGCATGATACTGGCGCCACAGTTGCATTAAGTGAAATTTTATCCAAAATGTGTGAAGGTGTTCTGAGTTTGTTTGTCTGCTCTCCTGCTTTTTCTCAATGTCCTTAAGTAAAAATGTAGGCAGGGCAGACAAATGAGCTCTGTGTTGAGTAGGCCCTAACCAGACCGAAACATTTTAATTGCAGCCAACTTTGTCAAAACTGTCACTCTGGCCTCAGAGTAATTTTTGGAGAGACTTCAGTATTATAAAAAATTTCAAGAGGCTCATCCTATTGAACTCTAGATAAATTTATTCTCCCTCTCATCTCTTTAACTGAAGGATGAGGTAAAAGGAATACAACGTAGTTGTATCTCTTCGTAACTCCTGAAATCCAAGACTGTTTGGAAGCCTGCACACAAGAGTCGTCCTAAAATGCATTTATTTATCTTTTATGTATGCCACCCTTACCTCAGCGACTAAAATAAAGTGTATATTTATTTTCCTGTAAATACCCAAAGTGGTCCTGGCTAAGCTTTAAATCTATTTTTCTATATGCTGTGGCTTTAAATGTTGCTGTCTGTACTTGGCAAAAGCAGATAACTGGAGGGAGCTCACAGAAATAACTGAACTTGGAGAAATCACGGGGGTAACAGACGGCCCAAAAGTCAAATTAAGATTTTTTTTAACTCCATGAATTGTAAACCACTCTGCTGGTGCTGGTGAGTTTGCTCATGACTACGACTGCAGCTCCCATATTTTGAAATAAGTGCTATGATTTGTTTGTTTTCACTCGAGTCTTAACAGCAGCAACAACAGAAATCACACCCTTTCCTTTTGTATGGAGTACGCCATGAAATTTAAAAACTCTTCATTTATCTTATATTTCTTTGAAAATTTTTGGATGTTTGGAATTTTATTGTCAATACTTTCCTCAATAACACAGAGAAAACACAATACGAAATGGCTTTTATATAAAGAAAAATTGTGTTTAATTATATTTAAATAGAATTGTTTACAAAAAAACTGAATTATTTCACTTCTTTTAATGCCTTCTACGTAGAAGGTAACTACAAGTTAGTCATGATATCACCCTGGGCCAAACTGTATTGGTTGGTAGAATGAGCAGCAGTTTGTCCGTCTGCTTACTCGATGACGAAGACTGTCTTGAAGAGAGCTAGACTGTTTGTTCAGTTGTACTGTGGGTGGGGCTGACTACGGAGAACTGCACTTAGCATGTTTACGTTTGGGGAGGTAATTAATGATGAATTTCCCTCTGGATACTGCAGACCTGTACTGTACGTTTGTCATCAACAGTTTTGCTGGGAAAGATGGCTGAATTTCTTACAGAAGCTTAATAGAATTTACCTTGAGACAATGCTGGGCATGTCCTTAAGGAACTATACTCCCCAATACACTCAAGGGTAATCAACAACGTGGAAACGTAATCTGCACTCAGTCCTTCTGCAACTTGTCTTTTTAACATGAACAATACTCTTGACGCTGATTCTTTACTGTTCCACCTTGAAAAATTAAATGACACTATTTAAGTTCAGGGGCCTATTTACTACCCGACGCTGATGGAACTTGAATAAACAGGTAGGAGCCAATCAGGGGAAGAAGGTTCTGGAAGAAAGAAGGGGACGTTTATTGAATGCTGAGGGAACATGACCACCCTGTTGTTGGAAAGTGGACTTTTCAGATTAAGGGTTTAAAAAGAGAAATGTGGGGTTACCCTGGCAAAGATAAATTTCAAGGAAATAAAAAAAGAGAGAAATGAGAATGCCCTCCATCAGGAATTCAGGACAGTACTTTTGTGTCACTGCCATGAGTTTTACATATTGGCAAGAAAGCTGAAAGAGAAGGTGAAAAATCAAATAATAATTCATGTGCTGGAGAAGTGCAATAATAATCTGTATTTCTTCTGTATTTATTTACTTTATTGTTATATATACATGATGGATTAATACAAAAAGAAAATGCCTGTTTTATTTGCTTAAATTTTTTTCTGAACATATAGTCATATATGCCATGCTTAAACACTTATGTCTAACAAATTTAGGGAGTGAACTATTATTGATCCTCTTTAAGAAACAAAGAAACTCTATCTGGAAAAATGTTCCAAGAGTTAATAAATATACAAAATAATGTTGACATATTGCGATGTAGCTGATAGTATTCTTGAGCTCGGACTTTACATACAAAGGTTTCATTTGGGAGAATAAGTTATTGCTCCTTAAAAAACAGAATACTTGTGGGTCTCTGTTTTTAACAAATGCATGTAATGTTGTCTTGTTTGGAGGCTTTTTCTATCAATGTTCTTAATATAAAGTGCTTTTTGCTGTATGTTTATTAAGATGGCTCTTTTGTTCCATAGTCCTTGTTGGAGCCTTGAGCTGTTTAAAACAATCATGAAACAGGTAAAATAAAAAATCCACAGTTTTTGGAAAGCCCTGGTCAAAGGTTTCAGTTTGAGCAGCTGTGGCGTCTAGATAGAAGTCCATGTGAGCCGGTCTCCAGGCTGGTGAAGAAAAGATGACCTCCACAAAGAGGACCACTGACCACCTCACGCTGCTCAGCCTCAGCCTCACTGGAAGAACCACACTCATGTCTTGTCTCTGGGAACTCTTGGCACAGGTGCTGTCAGGGAGTCTAGACACAGGCATCTCTAGAGTCTTTCAGGCAAATGGCTAAGCGGGTCAGCCTTTCCCAACCTGGCTCTGCACTGAGTCCTGATACATCTCTCCTATTTAAAGCCTGCATATTGAAACTGAGAGAGCAATCCTGACACTCAGCTCGAAATATTCTCCCTGTCAGCCTGCAGTTTAGAGGTGCAAACAACTTGCCTCCTAGCGCACACCATGTGTTCAGTCAAGACCTGTTTATAATCTAGGGCAGAGTTCTCTTTATGGGGTGTTGGATCTTTTGAAAAGGTGTGCTGGTGTTAGAAACCTGTGAAATCCCAACACAACTAAAAGTGTACGTTTTTATCACTGGCCCCCAAATGCACAGTGTCGCCACCTGTTTCCTAGATTGTAAACGTATCCAAATGAGGTAAAAGTGCTGCCCTTATAATCTGTTTCTACGATGTTTACTGCCCCACTCTGCAGAATATATAGAAGAAAAAAAAAAAGCAGATATACACAGATCTTGCCTGCCCCCACCCCACTCCCATAAAAATTACGTTAGATTTCTGATGCGTTACATACTTTTACCTATGCTTTCGACATGGGTATGCTGACTCAACAGGTCATTAAAACATTCCTTTTAGCCAAGTGTGGTGGTTCATGACTAATGCCAGTACTTGGAGGGATGAAGAAGGCGAATCACTGTGAGTTCAAGACCACAGAGAAATCCAGGCCAACTTAGACTACAGAGCAAAGTATTGTCTCAAATAAAATAAAATAAAATAAGAGACAGACCTTTCTCTGTACACAGTTCAAACTTCATTTGATACTGGTATCTACCTCTCAGCAAACCGTGCCTGCTAATAAGTCGTTTCGATTGGCTGTGGGTTGCCATGGTTTCCATAAAAGACATTTCCGAAGTCCATTTGAGACCATCCATGGACTTTTCTACAACTATTGGCCCCAGCTTCTAGTCTGTAAGAGGAAAATAGAGGTACCAATGCAGAAACATCAAGCTTTTAAATCCCCAGCCATTTGGTCTGACCTCCTGATCTCACTTCAAAAAATGAAAGGAGGAAAAAATGAAGAACAGCCAGAGGGTAGTTCTCAGTTTTGTTTCTCCACTATTTGTCCTCAGAATCCTGAGAAGAGAGTATAGATTTACTCTCAAGGAAAAGACAGAGCAGAGAGAAAGTCCAGGCGTAAACTGGCATCCGTGTGGGCTTTGCTTTCTCCTGAAATGCTAAGGCATTTTCATTATAAGTTTAAGGAAAGCAGAGTTTCACTCTGGCCAACGTGAAGCAGCTAGCCTTCTGGAAAATAAACGAAGCAAACTTTTCTCACCATGGTGTGCTGAGTGAACCTGATACGCCTTGGGGAAGGACAGCATATTACTCTGGGTAAATGAGAAACACACAGAAAATAAAATTGTTAGGTTTGGCTTGGAATTGAAAATTGTCGAAGGTTGAAAGACTTTAATGTAGGGGGGTTATCAACAGCAGCAGCATCAGTGGCTTTATCAGGCCCACACTGAGGGCTGCAAAAGTCACTTCCTGCCGATGAAATTACAGAGCTAGAGATTGGGCTCCAGATTTTATACTCAGGAAGCCCTTGAAAACATGTTTGCCACTATCATGCTGGGGGAATTAATAGATTTGACATTAACCCCTAAAACTTTTTGAGGTAGCACCCCAAATGTGGCCTCTACTCAAAGAGCATTCTTCAAAAATTTCATAGTAAAGAGCCAGATACTCCTTGTCTAGGAGAATCATTGGCAGAAAGATCTGAACCAATACCTTACAGAGAGTAAACGCTTAAGAAAGGAATGATTTGATACTAGAACTAAAAATATTCCTGTGACGAGAAAAGAAAATTAATATAGACAGAACCAAAATTAAATAAAATTATTTTTTATGCATGTTTGCTAGTTATGTTTAAATGCATGGGCCCTTATACATTTCCATACATATGTGTTCCTTAAATTATTTTATAAATTAAAATAATAACTTAACTTTAGAAAAACAGATGTTAAATAAAGTGTAAAATTCTGGAAAGACTTCATTTGATCTTTACATTTTTGTTAAAGTATTTTATACCTGTAAAAATATGTATGCCCTGCTCATCAGCTATTTCTTGAGGATCTGCTATAAATAAAATCATAAAAAATTAACAAAATGTAAATAAATAAAAGCATAAAAAATAGAGTTGTCTTAATGCATTAAATTCAATAGAGTTCTGTGGGGCCACACATTTATGACATGCTCAGGTACTTGACAAATGAGATTGGGAGCCTTCCTCACTATGTAGTCAATAACAGAGCAGGGCTCCTGTCTGTAAGAATACCTGTAAACTGGTCTAGAAATATATTCTAGTTGGTAGGGCAGCCACCTGGTAGATTTAAGGCATTGGTTTTAATTCTCATGATTATTAACAACAACAACAACAACAATAACCTAAAACAAAGCTACAAATGGAAAACTGTTAAAGAAATAGAAAAGAAAAACAGCAATCACCATATTGCGTCATAATTTTTTTTTTTTAATATGACTAAGATGTTTAGGAAGTTTGAGGAACGGCTATGAAAAGGATACTTAACTTGCTTCAATTCCCAAGGGAGGTGATGCTTGAAATAGAAGCTACAAAAATCCCAGTGGGGAGGTTTATTAATCTCCAGTGAGAGGAGGAGGGTGAAAGGTGGCATTCGAAGCCTAATGAGGTCAGAAGGGCTGAACTAGATTGGGGACACAGATAGGATGGGAGAAGCTGCTAGAAGGGAAGGCTAAAGCCAGAGATTATCAAAGGCTCCGTAAAGTCGAAACTTAACACCGAAAATCAGCTATGAACAGTGATCTGCAAATGAGAATGACTGAAAACAGCAGTGGACAACTTGAAGAGAGTTGACCTGGGTAAGGAGACCCAGTAAAAAAAGAGTTCACTCATCGCCAAGGGGACCCTCTGAAGACTCTTGTAAGGTTTCACCCTTTATTTTAGGTGGTCTGCAATGCTCACAGAGAAGAGAACCAATTCAGGAACTGGAGTTGAGCTGAAGCCACTTAACAGTATGTCGACGACTTGCTTGAGCATATTGACTAAGCCTGCAACTAGACCAAAGATGTGATGTCCTCTCGTCTCTGGTGGGAAGCACGGAGATACTCGCTTCAGCCCCTTTGGGGAAACTTTCAGTTAGCCCTACGTCACTATTGGAGCTGCTTACTGGGAGCAAAGTGTTTCACTTTCATGAAGAACATTCGATCTAGCCAAATTAATTTGCAATTTTTTTCGTCCCTGCCAAGGAAAATCTATTTTGCTAGCATTCATGTTCTCCAGTCATCAAATTATTTGTTTCAAAAATGTTTCTATTACCACTTAGTGGGGAGGCTAAATCCTTGTAAAACCACAACTGCGGATACGGTCAACATCATTCAATTCGGAATTTTTTAAGATAGTACCTAACAATAGACAAACAACGAGAGTTGGATTCTAAGTGTTCCTGTAACTTTGGGTAAGATATTTAAACTACCAAAGGTTTAATCTCCTCCTCACTAAAGCAAACGTAATGACTGTTGTGTTGAGTTTTGACTGACAGCCTATGTAAGAAACTTAGTGCCTAGCACCAAGGAAGCCCTCGGTAAATGAATTTTAGCTTTTAGGGTTTCACTGGGAATTTTTTCATTGGAAAACAAAAAGATCTGTGAACTTATATAGCACAGAACAGATTGCTAGTTAGCTCTTACTGAAAAAAAAACTGCGTTAATATTTTGTCTACAAATAGAGCCATACGTATTATCCTTTGTAAAAGTTTTATTTCATTGGACAACAGAAATTATATGCTAAAAGATAAAAAAAAAAAAAGTACCTGATTTAATGTTATTTATAAGACCTAAGAGCCAAACTTTTCATCAAGGAATAAACATGCCTGCTTCAAATCAAAGTAATAAAAGCAATTCAATTAAATCTAAGAAGAGCAGAGGAAGAATAAACCGAAAGAATTCTTCAACTTAAGGTCAAGGGCCAGGGCATGTTACTGAGCAATTAAAACCTACACTCTACAATATCCAGAATGTACAAGTATACATGAATATACATTATGTGAATTTTTTGTTATTTAATTACAAATTCATAATATGATTGATACAAAATAGTTGCTCTTTGTATTTTTAACATTTAAATCAGAAATATTACTTTAAAAACAAAGTTATTTTCTGTTTAATTCTATAAATTTTCAGAGCTTGGGAATGCATCTAAAAAACATGGATAACTTTCCCAAACAATCTTAAAAGATGAACAACTAAAATATTTTAGCTTTGTTTTGAATTATATATCTCACATGATATAGTGTGTGGGACCAGATTTTACTTCTTCGGTGTGTCTGTAGTCAAAGCTTACAAAGAAATGAGAACTCAAGGAATGCTAACTTAAAATTAAGGGTTAGTAGACACAAAAGGGCTCCAGGGTTACCAGAGGAGGCTCTGCAATATGAAACCTGTGGGGACCCAGGACTGCATGAACAGTGTATGCAGAAGTTCTCTATAAAGTGGGTTTACATGTTCACCTCCATAGGACCATGTGTGTAAAATACAGCACCTAGGCCAAAACCCCACACATAACACAGTTCTCTGCACTTACACAGATGTTTCAAAATGATTTTGAACACACTCCATTAGCCAAGCTTCTTATACACACCAAAGGATGTCTAGACACAGAAATAAACAGAAGTCACTGTCTCCAAGTTGCTCACTTAATCAAGCTGTCCAAGGACCCAGACATTTGACTGCTTTGCCCAGTAGCATCACACAGGTGTTTTTCTCTATTTGGAGCAATCTAAAAATAAGATTAATGTAATTTTTTTAAAAAAAAAAAAAACAGGTGGACATCAAGAAACAGTCAGAGATTGCCACATCACACTTCTGCGTCCTTGACTTCAGTTTTAGGTACTGTGACATGGCTCCCATCAGAGTCTGCTAAATATTGTAGGTGCTGTGCTTTATGCTAAACTTCTGGTCCATAATCTCAAGCACATGTTCTTGAAAATAAAAATTCACACCAGGAGGAGGAGGAGGCGGAGTTTTTCAGAAAAGTCTTCTCTGGGTGGAAAGCAGGAACCTATCTACTACAGAGACTGCAGGAGTATAACTGGGTGGTGGGGATGTGGTTTTTCCAACCCATATATATTAGGGTGTGGGAATGACTTAACTATAGACAGGAGAATTGATGGGTTGAGGATCCTGAGAGATTTAGAACCTTGTTTGCATTATCAACTTGTGGGAAATGATTCTGTTTACTTACTGTTTGTAAAGAAGGGAATTCTAACATTAGCATTTGGTTTAGCGGGGTCTGCCTCCCTCTGAGTTGAATGAGAAATCTAGCTACGCAAAACCTTAGCTTTACCCCTAACAGCTTCAAACACAGAGAACGGAAGTAACCAGACCAAAAAGCACGCAAACTCCATTATTTTGTTTCCTTACTGAATTCAAGTGGTCAGGTATACACACACACACACACACACACACACACACACACA
>JADRCD010246847.1:1811-15802 GCA_019843815.1 Montemys delectorum | reverse complement strand
CTCTCTCTCTCTCTCTCTCTCTCTCTCTCTCTCTCTCTCTCTCTCTCACACACACACACACACACACACACACACACACACCCTCTCTCTTTTCTTCTCTCTCTCCCTCCCCCTTCCCCTCTTCCTTTCCTTCTCCCTCTCTCTCTCTCTCTACTTTCTCTCCCTCTCTCTCTCCTTCTACTTTCTCTCCCTCTTTCTCTCCCTCTTTTTCTCCCCTTTTCTCTCCCTCTCCCTCTCCCTCCCTTCCCCTCTCTCAACATTTTACAGATGAATTAGTGTAAGAAAATCAAGGTGGGAAATTTCACATCACATGACTCATGTAGAGTTGGCATATTTTTTATTTTTTATTTCTTTGATAACAAATAAATACTTTTATTGCTCTGGTTAAAAATACAATACAAAGAATTTGAATCTGACAGGCCTGTTGAATGAATGAGTAAATGAATGAATGAGTGAATGAACGAATGAATGAATGAATGCATCCATAATGAGGGCCAAGCTTTGGCTGTGGTTACCATCTTAATCTAATATACTAAAGCTCAGAATTCAGGTCTTTCCTAAAATGTTGTGTTCCTTGCCTTAGACCAAACCTCATTGAGTTACTTCTCACCCTTCCTGTCCACTTTTTCACTCCTTCCTCTCCTCTTTGAAAACAAAGAAAGGAAGAAAAGAAAGAAAAAACTATGCAGAACTAGACTATATTCCTACAATCCCTGAACACAATCACTGAAGTGGAGTGATTTCTACCTTCTCACTTGATTACTTGGGTATTAAAACCTGTTCTGTAACTTCCTGCAGAAAGCCTTTTAGCTTTCCCACTGTATTGAGTAAGGAATATATGACTGCTATAAATTACAAAGCTGCATAACCAGGTCTGGAAAGATGACTCAGGTAAAGGGCTTTGACTACCCATATGTGATCCCTAGAGTGCACACCATTGGAGTGTACTGATACATCATGGCACACATGTACCTAAAATATACCCACACGTGCAACACATACACACAAACACACAGCACTAAATACATATATGAGTGGAACATTATATAAACTTCTCATAACACGACTACTTTACAAATTAACCTTAAACTCAATGTGGCTATCAAAAAACTTCTCTCCCTATGGCCCAATGGACTGACCATATTTATGTAATCATCATGGATATAATTATGATACTTCAGCTCCATGAGACACATGGGTTATATTTCAAATAGCTGGGTTATTTTCTCAGCTACTCCCAGGTTTCACACAAGGGTGGGCATATATGGGTGTACATTTCCCCTCCATAATGAATATCAAACTAACTCTTCCTTTATATCTGGCACTTTACGGGTGTGTCATAATGCAGCCACTCTGCAACATTTTTTACATATAGAATCATCCCAGTAAAGTAAGCTACAGTTTTATTCATTCCCAAATTTATATGCCATTGGTGATTTACTGCCAACGTGATTTATGAACTGTCTTTGCTGGGTTTCGATATCAATAGAATGCATCATGCTGTCCACTTTATCCAAAGTCTTCCTGTACATAAAAACAAGCTGACTTGTATTAAAAAAATGATGACATATTCCCTTTATTGGAAGCTAGGAAACAGGGTGGGGACAACTTTTTAAATATGAAACATTATAATGCTAAGGAAGAAATTCTTCTTGGAACTATGTCGTTAGCTGCTTCTGTATCTTGGGTAAGTCATTTAAATTCTAGTGTCCTAAGAAAATACTTTTTACTTTAACTTGACTGTGTTTGTGTGTGTGTGTGTGCTTATGTGCATGTCTCTCTCTCTGTATCTCTCTGTCTGTCTGTCTCTCCCTCCCTCTGTGTGTGTGTGTGTGTGTGTGTGTGTGTGTGTGTGTGTGTGTGTGTGTGGTATATAAATGAAGTGAACAGTTGTCCAAGAACATTCCAAAGCAGAATGTGGACACCACATTCTAGCTCTCTCTGCCTTGTTACCATGAGACAGGGTCTTTCATTAATCCTGGAGCTAGGCTAGATGAGACCACAAATCTATATATCGCTAGGTCCATCATTTTGTATGAGTGCTTTTTTACATGAATTTTACAAATTCATATCCTCAGGCTTGTACAGCAAGTGTTCTTGCATACTACCTTCAGTTGCTTGATGTACCTCTTTTGTATCAATAAAATAATACACAGTAAAGGACTTTGAAAGGAAAACAATTTACACACAAAAAATATTTACGGTGAGCTTTGAGATATTTTGCTAACTGTCTCAAAGGTGATAAATGACACCACTGTGATTTCTCTCCCTGTCCTCTTGCCTTCCAGAGACAACATGGAAGGAAGATGAGCCTCTTGACTTTGTTTACTAACCAACCCCATCCTCCACAAGCTTGTCTCCAGAAGTTAGTAATCCACTGCTTCAGTTGCCAATGTCTCAGCTATTCTAGTATAAAGATTAGAAATATTAGGAAATAAAAATTCAAGGAAAATTTATGTTCCTGAAACAGTTCTTTTCCAAAGGTATAACTATTATTCTAAAACTGGAGTGTATTTTTCATGTGAGTATTCATAATTTAACTATAACCAACCCGTAGAACTGTTTTACATGCTTCAAACATTACTTAATGCATACTATGCATCTTCATGCAATATTTGTATGAATTCTTCTCAAATGTATCCTTATTTACATATGAACTCAAGTTTGTTCATTTTAACTATGATACAATTGTATAACGATGTCATTTTTTCCTAGTACTTGAAAATAGGGCTTTCGAGTGGTATTGAGGTTGTAATAATCACTACAGTACTTGCCTTTCTTTGCAAATGTCTGATAATTTTCCAAGTCATAGACAAATTTCCCTACTTGCTATATCTGTTTAATGTCACCTTGTCTTGCATACATTTAAATTCATATTCTTCTTGAGCTGTATTTTATTTAGTGGAGCTTTTTTTTTTTTTTCAGTTACTCTTTTGTCCTGATATTTGGTTGTTTTAAAATACATTAGGACAACTTAAAGCATTTGTTATTGGCAGATATTTTCAGTAACATCTTAGACTGTTTTATACCTAGTAAGTAGGATGATAATTGTGTATATCAACTTGCCATGGATTTATGCCTAGAGATGTTTGGGAAACATTACGTTTGAGTATTTATATAGAGAGATTAGCATTTGAAATTGTGATCTGCATAAAGCAAATGGATCACGTCAATATAAGTGAGCACCATATGATCCATCAAAAATCAAACTAAACAATGAAAATTGTAGAAATCACTGTTCCTGACAGCTTAAAGTAGAATGATAGTCTTCTACTGGCTTTGGCTTATCTGATTTGCAGACCTTTGGTCCCAGATTGGAATCTATACAATGGTGGTGCTTGGCTCTCAGCACTCCTGGGTATAATCATAAAGACAGAAGAGTACGAGATTTCTCAGCCTTCATAATTACATGGGCTAATATGATATAATAAAATTATTTCTAGATATGAGCCTCCACTGTTTCTCTTGAATACCATGGATACTACAGTAAGTGTGGTTGCTTGACTGTTCATAGCCTCTCTAGATCTTTCTCTTCCAGCATCTGGCATCATTGTAGATCTAGTCCCTCTGGTTGGTTCTACCTTCTTCTCTCATGATTCACTACCATTGCTCCTTCAATCTTTCTGTATGGATTACATTCACTTTACGCTGCCATTGTCTTTGGAAAGTTAAAGTACGGTCCCTAAGAGAAGCAATAAAGTAGGCCCTCTGTCCAGCAAAAGGTGGATACATTCTGTCCTTTTTGGATAGTTCTTGCTGACCTTTATATTCATAGAGGAACCAAAACAGAATTGTAAATTTTATGCCATTCAACTTATAGAACTGAAGATGGACACATTGATTAAGAACTGTTGGCCTTTCCTGCTTATGCTTAGTGATTGAATTATTTCCTTGTGAACCTCTGAGCCTATTGCAGAGGAAAGAGGGTTTTTTTCTAGCCTTTTCTCTACATTTGTGTGTATATATATATATATATATATATATATATCCTCAATTGTATGTTATATATCTAGTGTAATATAAATATATATGTATATATATTCTCAATTTAATATTGAAATATTAAGTTAATAGATACTACCTTTAACTTATTCTCATCATCTTTAAGTTCCTTCTGAAATAAAATCTATTTTTATAAGATTACCATATTGTGCCAGCATGAGGCTACTTGAGTGCCCTCTGCATCTTTTATACTCCCAAAGAATAGTAATTTTTATGATTTTGATTTTTTATTTAAATATATACATGTATATTCAGATGTATACTAGAATATAATTGACTTTTTAATAACTTGCCTAAGATTTTGAAAGAGAAAGGTGTGTTGAATCATTTAAGAGGATATTGTTCTCTGAGAACAATATCCATGTAAAGTCATGAGATTCCCAGATGAGAGTGCCAGGAAGTTTTGCCCTTGACAGATTTTCTAAGACTATCTTGGCTCACTACTCAAAATCCTCATTAACTTTGACTTGGAAACCTTACGTAAATAGTTATAGCTAAGACTTGGGTAGAGATATAAAAAAAATCATTGTAAGTAACAGAATTATGATTGAAGTTTTTGAATAAAAGTTAAATAGCCCAGCATGACTTTGGCTAGTAATTAATAAATGTATCATACATTTAGCTGACATGTAGAAGCAATACTGGTATAAATTTTCTACAATTAAGGCCACATGACTCATCCTAGGGTTCAACTTTCACATAAATATGAAATCAGTGTTGAGAAGAACATTTGAATTTTTACAGTTTATTAGTGTAAACACCACATTGTAAGAGGGGACTGAAGAAATATCTTGTTTGTTCCACTAGGCCTAAATCTTTCAGAGAGTTGTGTTTAACAGTCATCTGAAATAAATAAGCAAATAAATTAATAAATAAATAAACAAAGTTCTATGCCATTATCTCCCCTTGAGAAGAACACATAAATACAATCATGAATGTACAAACAAGAATCTTCTACGACAATACTTCTTGACTCTTCCTTCCCAAGTGAGGATTTCCTGTTGTGAGAATTGACAAAGTGGCTTGGAGATAGCTTTCCTGTAATTAATTTTCCTTGTGTGTGAATCTAATACTGATGCAAAGGTGTTGCTCATTTGACAACCTCAAGGTTTCATGTCTAACCATCCAACAGGAAACGAAGAACACAACAGAGCTTCCCAGAATCCCTCATTAATTAGCTCCAACCCTCTCTCTATGGTATTCATCCACTCATCTAAAACCGCTAATTGTTATCAATTGAATGATTTTCAGGATGAAATCAATACCTAGGAAGAATATAGCTCATTTACATTGCTTGTTGAACAGTGAGGTGACATGAACTGCTCATACTTATGAATCCAGGCGAGATATGAACTCCAAGTAAACAGAGAAGAGGCATTGTTGACTGCAAAGAGCGTGGAACTTGAATTAACAAAGACTAGATTCTTGCTGTACCTGATGATGGATACGTTAAACAATCTGAGCTCAATGAGTTTTCCTTCCCTCATCCACAAAATGCAGACCAGGTCAAAATGTTATTTAATGCTAAAAAATATTAATTGTAATTTCTAAAGCATGTATCAAACTCATGATAAAGTGGGGCAAAAGCTACACATTTCAGAATACCACAATTATTATATTCGCTCTATCTCTACCTTAGGAATTAAACATCAAGGGAAAAAATGAATCTTTCAAAATTTCTGCACCTATTTGATTTTTTTCCATTCAATGTGTGGTTTTTACAGTGAAACTGAGTTGAGATATTTGAGAGTATAAAGGGTTTTGGATGAGTGAGCATTGAGTGACTGAAGCTCTCAGGGAGGAATTTGAAAGATCTCAGAGGCACGCAGCCATGTTATATAAACATATTTTGCACAGTACCATCCCACGCATGATACTGGCGCCACAGTTGCATTAAGTGAAATTTTATCCAAAATGTGTGAAGGTGTTCTGAGTTTGTTTGTCTGCTCTCCTGCTTTTTCTCAATGTCCTTAAGTAAAAATGTAGGCAGGGCAGACAAATGAGCTCTGTGTTGAGTAGGCCCTAACCAGACCGAAACATTTTAATTGCAGCCAACTTTGTCAAAACTGTCACTCTGGCCTCAGAGTAATTTTTGGAGAGACTTCAGTATTATAAAAAATTTCAAGAGGCTCATCCTATTGAACTCTAGATAAATTTATTCTCCCTCTCATCTCTTTAACTGAAGGATGAGGTAAAAGGAATACAACGTAGTTGTATCTCTTCGTAACTCCTGAAATCCAAGACTGTTTGGAAGCCTGCACACAAGAGTCGTCCTAAAATGCATTTATTTATCTTTTATGTATGCCACCCTTACCTCAGCGACTAAAATAAAGTGTATATTTATTTTCCTGTAAATACCCAAAGTGGTCCTGGCTAAGCTTTAAATCTATTTTTCTATATGCTGTGGCTTTAAATGTTGCTGTCTGTACTTGGCAAAAGCAGATAACTGGAGGGAGCTCACAGAAATAACTGAACTTGGAGAAATCACGGGGGTAACAGACGGCCCAAAAGTCAAATTAAGATTTTTTTTAACTCCATGAATTGTAAACCACTCTGCTGGTGCTGGTGAGTTTGCTCATGACTACGACTGCAGCTCCCATATTTTGAAATAAGTGCTATGATTTGTTTGTTTTCACTCGAGTCTTAACAGCAGCAACAACAGAAATCACACCCTTTCCTTTTGTATGGAGTACGCCATGAAATTTAAAAACTCTTCATTTATCTTATATTTCTTTGAAAATTTTTGGATGTTTGGAATTTTATTGTCAATACTTTCCTCAATAACACAGAGAAAACACAATACGAAATGGCTTTTATATAAAGAAAAATTGTGTTTAATTATATTTAAATAGAATTGTTTACAAAAAAACTGAATTATTTCACTTCTTTTAATGCCTTCTACGTAGAAGGTAACTACAAGTTAGTCATGATATCACCCTGGGCCAAACTGTATTGGTTGGTAGAATGAGCAGCAGTTTGTCCGTCTGCTTACTCGATGACGAAGACTGTCTTGAAGAGAGCTAGACTGTTTGTTCAGTTGTACTGTGGGTGGGGCTGACTACGGAGAACTGCACTTAGCATGTTTACGTTTGGGGAGGTAATTAATGATGAATTTCCCTCTGGATACTGCAGACCTGTACTGTACGTTTGTCATCAACAGTTTTGCTGGGAAAGATGGCTGAATTTCTTACAGAAGCTTAATAGAATTTACCTTGAGACAATGCTGGGCATGTCCTTAAGGAACTATACTCCCCAATACACTCAAGGGTAATCAACAACGTGGAAACGTAATCTGCACTCAGTCCTTCTGCAACTTGTCTTTTTAACATGAACAATACTCTTGACGCTGATTCTTTACTGTTCCACCTTGAAAAATTAAATGACACTATTTAAGTTCAGGGGCCTATTTACTACCCGACGCTGATGGAACTTGAATAAACAGGTAGGAGCCAATCAGGGGAAGAAGGTTCTGGAAGAAAGAAGGGGACGTTTATTGAATGCTGAGGGAACATGACCACCCTGTTGTTGGAAAGTGGACTTTTCAGATTAAGGGTTTAAAAAGAGAAATGTGGGGTTACCCTGGCAAAGATAAATTTCAAGGAAATAAAAAAAGAGAGAAATGAGAATGCCCTCCATCAGGAATTCAGGACAGTACTTTTGTGTCACTGCCATGAGTTTTACATATTGGCAAGAAAGCTGAAAGAGAAGGTGAAAAATCAAATAATAATTCATGTGCTGGAGAAGTGCAATAATAATCTGTATTTCTTCTGTATTTATTTACTTTATTGTTATATATACATGATGGATTAATACAAAAAGAAAATGCCTGTTTTATTTGCTTAAAATTTTTTCTGAACATATAGTCATATATGCCATGCTTAAACACTTATGTCTAACAAATTTAGGGAGTGAACTATTATTGATCCTCTTTAAGAAACAAAGAAACTCTATCTGGAAAAATGTTCCAAGAGTTAATAAATATACAAAATAATGTTGACATATTGCGATGTAGCTGATAGTATTCTTGAGCTCGGACTTTACATACAAAGGTTTCATTTGGGAGAATAAGTTATTGCTCCTTAAAAAACAGAATACTTGTGGGTCTCTGTTTTTAACAAATGCATGTAATGTTGTCTTGTTTGGAGGCTTTTTCTATCAATGTTCTTAATATAAAGTGCTTTTTGCTGTATGTTTATTAAGATGGCTCTTTTGTTCCATAGTCCTTGTTGGAGCCTTGAGCTGTTTAAAACAATCATGAAACAGGTAAAATAAAAAATCCACAGTTTTTGGAAAGCCCTGGTCAAAGGTTTCAGTTTGAGCAGCTGTGGCGTCTAGATAGAAGTCCACGTGAGCCGGTCTCCAGGCTGGTGAAGAAAAGATGACCTCCACAAAGAGGACCACTGACCACCTCACGCTGCTCAGCCTCAGCCTCACTGGAAGAACCACACTCATGTCTTGTCTCTGGGAACTCTTGGCACAGGTGCTGTCAGGGAGTCTAGACACAGGCATCTCTAGAGTCTTTCAGGCAAATGGCTAAGCAGGTCAGCCTTTCCCAACCTGGCTCTGCACTGAGTCCTGATACATCTCTCCTATTTAAAGCCTGCATATTGAAACTGAGAGAGCAATCCTGACACTCAGCTCGAAATATTCTCCCTGTCAGCCTGCAGTTTAGAGGTGCAAACAACTTGCCTCCTAGCGCACACCATGTGTTCAGTCAAGACCTGTTTATAATCTAGGGCAGAGTTCTCTTTATGGGGTGTTGGATCTTTTGAAAAGGTGTGCTGGTGTTAGAAACCTGTGAAATCCCAACACAACTAAAAGTGTACGTTTTTATCACTGGCCCCCAAATGCACAGTGTCGCCACCTGTTTCCTAGATTGTAAACGTATCCAAATGAGGTAAAAGTGCTGCCCTTATAATCTGTTTCTACGATGTTTACTGCCCCACTCTGCAGAATATATAAAAGAAAAAAAAAAAGCAGATATACACAGATCTTGCCTGCCCCCCCCCACTCCCATAAAAATTACGTTAGATTTCTGATGCGTTACATACTTTTACCTATGCTTTCGACATGGGTATGCTGACTCAACAGGTCATTAAAACATTCCTTTTAGCCAAGTGTGGTGGTTCATGACTAATGCCAGTACTTGGAGGGATGAAGAAGGCGAATCACTGTGAGTTCAAGACCACAGAGAAATCCAGGCCAACTTAGACTACAGAGCAAAGTATTGTCTCAAATAAAATAAAATAAAATAAGAGACAGACCTTTCTCTGTACACAGTTCAAACTTCATTTGATACTGGTATCTACCTCTCAGCAAACCGTGCCTGCTAATAAGTCGTTTCGATTGGCTGTGGGTTGCCATGGTTTCCATAAAAGACATTTCCGAAGTCCATTTGAGACCATCCATGGACTTTTCTACAACTATTGGCCCCAGCTTCTAGTCTGTAAGAGGAAAATAGAGGTACCAATGCAGAAACATCAAGCTTTTAAATCCCCAGCCATTTGGTCTGACCTCCTGATCTCACTTCAAAAAATGAAAGGAGGAAAAAATGAAGAACAGCCAGAGGGTAGTTCTCAGTTTTGTTTCTCCACTATTTGTCCTCAGAATCCTGAGAAGAGAGTATAGATTTACTCTCAAGGAAAAGACAGAGCAGAGAGAAAGTCCAGGCGTAAACTGGCATCCGTGTGGGCTTTGCTTTCTCCTGAAATGCTAAGGCATTTTCATTATAAGTTTAAGGAAAGCAGAGTTTCACTCTGGCCAACGTGAAGCAGCTAGCCTTCTGGAAAATAAACGAAGCAAACTTTTCTCACCATGGTGTGCTGAGTGAACCTGATACGCCTTGGGGAAGGACAGCATATTACTCTGGGTAAATGAGAAACACACAGAAAATAAAATTGTTAGGTTTGGCTTGGAATTGAAAATTGTCGAAGGTTGAAAGACTTTAATGTAGGGGGGTTATCAACAGCAGCAGCATCAGTGGCTTTATCAGGCCCACACTGAGGGCTGCAAAAGTCACTTCCTGCCGATGAAATTACAGAGCTAGAGATTGGGCTCCAGATTTTATACTCAGGAAGCCCTTGAAAACATGTTTGCCACTATCATGCTGGGGGAATTAATAGATTTGACATTAACCCCTAAAACTTTTTGAGGTAGCACCCCAAATGTGGCCTCTACTCAAAGAGCATTCTTCAAAAATTTCATAGTAAAGAGCCAGATACTCCTTGTCTAGGAGAATCATTGGCAGAAAGATCTGAACCAATACCTTACAGAGAGTAAACGCTTAAGAAAGGAATGATTTGATACTAGAACTAAAAATATTCCTGTGACGAGAAAAGAAAATTAATATAGACAGAACCAAAATTAAATAAAATTATTTTTTATGCATGTTTGCTAGTTATGTTTAAATGCATGGGCCCTTATACATTTCCATACATATGTGTTCCTTAAATTATTTTATAAATTAAAATAATAACTTAACTTTAGAAAAACAGATGTTAAATAAAGTGTAAAATTCTGGAAAGACTTCATTTGATCTTTACATTTTTGTTAAAGTATTTTATACCTGTAAAAATATGTATGCCCTGCTCATCAGCTATTTCTTGAGGATCTGCTATAAATAAAATCATAAAAAATTAACAAAATGTAAATAAATAAAAGCATAAAAAATAGAGTTGTCTTAATGCATTAAATTCAATAGAGTTCTGTGGGGCCACACATTTATGACATGCTCAGGTACTTGACAAATGAGATTGGGAGCCTTCCTCACTATGTAGTCAATAACAGAGCAGGGCTCCTGTCTGTAAGAATACCTGTAAACTGGTCTAGAAATATATTCTAGTTGGTAGGGCAGTCACCTGGTAGATTTAAGGCATTGGTTTTAATTCTCATGATTATTAACAACAACAACAACAACAATAACCTAAAACAAAGCTACAAATGGAAAACTGTTAAAGAAATAGAAAAGAAAAACAGCAATCACCATATTGCGTCATAATTTTTTTTTTTTTAATATGACTAAGATGTTTAGGAAGTTTGAGGAACGGCTATGAAAAGGATACTTAACTTGCTTCAATTCCCAAGGGAGGTGATGCTTGAAATAGAAGCTACAAAAATCCCAGTGGGGAGGTTTATTAATCTCCAGTGAGAGGAGGAGGGTGAAAGGTGGCATTCGAAGCCTAATGAGGTCAGAAGGGCTGAACTAGATTGGGGACACAGATAGGATGGGAGAAGCTGCTAGAAGGGAAGGCTAAAGCCAGAGATTATCAAAGGCTCCGTAAAGTCGAAACTTAACACCGAAAATCAGCTATGAACAGTGATCTGCAAATGAGAATGACTGAAAACAGCAGTGGACAACTTGAAGAGAGTTGACCTGGGTAAGGAGACCCAGTAAAAAAAGAGTTCACTCATCGCCAAGGGGACCCTCTGAAGACTCTTGTAAGGTTTCACCCTTTATTTTAGGTGGTCTGCAATGCTCACAGAGAAGAGAACCAATTCAGGAACTGGAGTTGAGCTGAAGCCACTTAACAGTATGTCGACGACTTGCTTGAGCATATTGACTAAGCCTGCAACTAGACCAAAGATGTGATGTCCTCTCGTCTCTGGTGGGAAGCACGGAGATACTCGCTTCAGCCCCTTTGGGGAAACTTTCAGTTAGCCCTACGTCACTATTGGAGCTGCTTACTGGGAGCAAAGTGTTTCACTTTCATGAAGAACATTCGATCTAGCCAAATTAATTTGCAATTTTTTTCGTCCCTGCCAAGGAAAATCTATTTTGCTAGCATTCATGTTCTCCAGTCATCAAATTATTTGTTTCAAAAATGTTTCTATTACCACTTAGTGGGGAGGCTAAATCCTTGTAAAACCACAACTGCGGATACGGTCAACATCATTCAATTCGGAATTTTTTAAGATAGTACCTAACAATAGACAAACAACGAGAGTTGGATTCTAAGTGTTCCTGTAACTTTGGGTAAGATATTTAAACTACCAAAGGTTTAATCTCCTCCTCACTAAAGCAAACGTAATGACTGTTGTGTTGAGTTTTGACTGACAGCCTATGTAAGAAACTTAGTGCCTAGCACCAAGGAAGCCCTCGGTAAATGAATTTTAGCTTTTAGGGTTTCACTGGGAATTTTTTCATTGGAAAACAAAAAGATCTGTGAACTTATATAGCACAGAACAGATTGCTAGTTAGCTCTTACTGAAAAAAAAACTGCGTTAATATTTTGTCTACAAATAGAGCCATACGTATTATCCTTTGTAAAAGTTTTATTTCATTGGACAACAGAAATTATATGCTAAAAGATAAAAAAAAAAAAAGTACCTGATTTAATGTTATTTATAAGACCTAAGAGCCAAACTTTTCATCAAGGAATAAACATGCCTGCTTCAAATCAAAGTAATAAAAGCAATTCAATTAAATCTAAGAAGAGCAGAGGGAGAATAAACCGAAAGAATTCTTCAACTTAAGGTCAAGGGCCAGGGCATGTTACTGAGCAATTAAAACCTACACTCTACAATATCCAGAATGTACAAGTATACATGAATATACATTATGTGAATTTTTTGTTATTTAATTACAAATTCATAATATGATTGATACAAAATAGTTGCTCTTTGTATTTTTAACATTTAAATCAGAAATATTACTTTAAAAACAAAGTTATTTTCTGTTTAATTCTATAAATTTTCAGAGCTTGGGAATGCATCTAAAAAACATGGATAACTTTCCCAAACAATCTTAAAAGATGAACAACTAAAATATTTTAGCTTTGTTTTGAATTATATATCTCACATGATATAGTGTGTGGGACCAGATTTTACTTCTTCGGTGTGTCTGTAGTCAAAGCTTACAAAGAAATGAGAACTCAAGGAATGCTAACTTAAAATTAAGGGTTAGTAGACACAAAAGGGCTCCAGGGTTACCAGAGGAGGCTCTGCAATATGAAACCTGTGGGGACCCAGGACTGCATGAACAGTGTATGCAGAAGTTCTCTATAAAGTGGGTTTACATGTTCACCTCCATAGGACCATGTGTGTAAAATACAGCACCTAGGCCAAAACCCCACACATAACACAGTTCTCTGCACTTACACAGATGTTTCAAAATGATTTTGAACACACTCCATTAGCCAAGCTTCTTATACACACCAAAGGATGTCTAGACACAGAAATAAACAGAAGTCACTGTCTCCAAGTTGCTCACTTAATCAAGCTGTCCAAGGACCCAGACATTTGACTGCTTTGCCCAGTAGCATCACACAGGTGTTTTTCTCTATTTGGAGCAATCTAAAAATAAGATTAATGTAATTTTTAAAAAAAAAAAAAACAGGTGGACATCAAGAAACAGTCAGAGATTGCCACATCACACTTCTGCGTCCTTGACTTCAGTTTTAGGTACTGTGACATGGCTCCCATCAGAGTCTGCTAAATATTGTAGGTGCTGTGCTTTATGCTAAACTTCTGGTCCATAATCTCAAGCACATGTTCTTGAAAATAAAAATTCACACCAGGAGGAGGAGGAGGCGGAGTTTTTCAGAAAAGTCTTCTCTGGGTGGAAAGCAGGAACCTATCTACTACAGAGACTGCAGGAGTATAACTGGGTGGTGGGGATGTGGTTTTTCCAACCCATATATATTAGGGTGTGGGAATGACTTAACTATAGACAGGAGAATTGATGGGTTGAGGATCCTGAGAGATTTAGAACCTTGTTTGCATTATCAACTTGTGGGAAATGATTCTGTTTACTTACTGTTTGTAAAGAAGGGAATTCTAACATTAGCATTTGGTTTAGCGGGGTCTGCCTCCCTCTGAGTTGAATGAGAAATCTAGCTACGCAAAACCTTAGCTTTACCCCTAACAGCTTCAAACACAGAGAACGGAAGTAACCAGACCAAAAAGCACGCAAACTCCATTATTTTGTTTCCTTACTGAATTCAAGTGGTCAGGTATACACACACACACACACACACACACACACACACACA
>JADRCD010246846.1:0-20000 GCA_019843815.1 Montemys delectorum | reverse complement strand
AAGCTTCCTGGGAGACATGAAAGTGCTGGAGTCAGCAGGAAGGAAGTAGTCAACTCTGGTGTTTGTGTGCTGATCATGCCGTTTGCTGCACTCACACTGCAAATGACCTGAGATGGAAAATCTGACCAAGGTATCAATGTGCTTTCAGGTTAGGTTTTTAGAAGGCTCTGCCTAGGCCCACCGATTAATTTTTTTGGTTTTGGTTTTTCCATTTTTTCGAGACAGGGTTAATCTGTGTAGCCCTGGCTGTCCTGGAACTCACTCTGTAGACCAGGCTGGCCTGGAACTCAGAAATCTGCCTGCCTCTGCCTCCCAAGTGCTGGGATTAAAGGCGTGAGCCTCCACCAGAGGCCCACCTGTTAATTTTTATTGTACCTTCTTTGTGTGGGTGGGTGCTTTGTCTGCATGTATGCCTGTGTAGCATGCACATGGCTGCTGGCTCTCAAGTCCACAAGAGTGTGCCAGATCCCCCTTTAACTGGACTCATCTATGGTTGTAAACTGCTATGTGTGTACTGGGAATCTAACCTCGTTCTCTGGTATGGGACCCAGTGTCCTTAGCCATTGCGGGGAGGGTGCGGTTAGAAAGGGTATAAGATCCAGAGATAGTGGATGATGACTAGGAGGAAACTGTTTGCTAAGCCTAAGAGGCAAGTTGCACCAGTAAACGCACAACAATTGTGACAGCATGAACTACACTGATTAATCTCAAGGCAGAGCCAATCACAGCCTGGAGGGGCCTGGTGGGCATGAAGATCCATGCCTAACTAAGGAGCTATTGGCAAGTGACAGCTATTGAGAGAAGGAGAGTTCGCTTTCTTCATGTGTGAAGGTCTGATATGCTCTAGTGAGTGGCTGCCCACACACCTCATTGCATATAGGCAGCACTAATGTGTCTGGATGGGTTAAAAACAGGACACAAAGTTGGTTAGGTTTGAAAGTTGTAGTTGGATTTGAGAGGTGATGAGAGGAAGACAAAATGTTCAAACCACAATGTAATGTATGAAATACTTGAAGAATTAATAGTGTTTCTTGGAAAGCCAGGGACTGAAGTGATGTCTCTGAGATTAAGAGCACATGATGATCTTTCAGTGGAACCAGCTTCACTCCCCAGCACCCACAGCAGATGGCTCACAATCACTTGTATTTCCAGCTCCAGGGGATCAGTGCCCTCTTTTGACAGCCATGGGCACTGCATGCAAATGGTATTCATATTAATAAACAGGCACGTGCACATACACATCAATAGCAATGAATTTACATAATAAAATTATCCTCAGAAACTTCCTGGCAGTGTGATAGTGTCATCATTAAAATCCTGTTTGTAGGATCTTTAAAAGCTGATATCACAGCTACACCTGATATCACAGCTATACCATCTTCCTACTAGGTCGTCATACTTCAGAGGTAGGTCCCCACACATTCCTGTTTACTGTAACCTTATTCACAATAGACAAAATAGGGAATCAGCTTACATGATTATCGACAGAGCAATGAATGAATGAAGAAAATGTGGCATATTTATACAACTTACTTTTACTCAACAATAAAGAAGAATGAAAGGTAATAACACTTGAGTGAAACTATAGATCATCATGGTAAGTAAAATAAGCCAACTAACAAATATCATATATACGGATTCTAGATTGTGTGTATGTCATTTATGCAATGCACATGCACAAGTGTGTGTGTGTGTGTGTGTGTGTGTGTGTGTGTGTGTGTGTGACTGATGTGGGCCTATTTAGATGGGCAATGGAGGCACCTATGAACACAGACCCACATGTTGCTGTTCTGTCCATGTCTGCATGTCTAACCTGACTGGCTCTGTTCTGTCATCTCCCACGAGAAGAGCCATCTTTCTGATGCAGCTGGCTAGGATGGCCAAGACCAGTTCAGATATAAGAGGCCACCTATCCTGTGTACCCTCATCCATGTTCTTCTCTTCCTCCAGAGAAGCCAGACAAGAAGGCATCTCTCCTGTGTACCCTCACCCAGGTCCTCGAACACATTCAGTGTTCCTCTCCCAAACCAGCCTGCCTTCCGCACCTACACCTCAACACTACTGTGTTCCCGCAACAGGGCCAGCCTCCCCCTCTGCCCTGGCTCCTACCTCACGTCCAATGGAAAAGCTAGAGAAAGAGAACGCAGCATGTGGGCCACTGGCACCCCAGCACCTACCCTACTTCTCCCCCGCGTTCCTCTAGCTACATCCACCAACACTTGGGCCCACCTTCCACTCCCACCTCGTTCCCAGAGAACAAGCTAGAAGAAACCAACCTGTGGGCCACCTGCACCCTAGCACCTAACACCCTCCTCCCCTCCATGTTCCTCCAACTAGGCCAGCCTCAGCCTCGGCCCCACCACCACCACCCTCACACCCATCCCCATTGCCATCCCCATCCCCTTCCCATGACTAAAGGAAAAACCAGAGAAGCAAGCCTATGGGTTTCTCAAACTAAAGTTTTAATAAGAACACAAGTGTGAGAAGCAAGGGACGATGCTGGCCAGCCCCACGAGGTCCATCTGTTGGAAAGGGTGGGTAGCAAGGACTCATTGATGATGTGCAATGCATAGATGGGGCTGGCAGATGGGCCGGTCTGCAACCCAGAGCCATGCAGTGGCGGCAGCAGTTAGGAGCAGCAGCAGCAGCAGCACCTAGGAGCAAGTAGAAGCAGCACCTAGTAGCAGCAGCAGCAGCTGTTAGCTAGTAGCAAGTAGCAGCAGCAGCAGCAGCAGCAGCTAGTATCTAGTAGCCATAGATGAGGACGATGATGATGACAAAGACAACGGCGACAACAACAACAATGACTAAGAAGACCACCATGAGCTGGGCCACCTGGGAGATGGTGATGAGCTGGAACAGTTCGCTGAGAAGCAGGTTGTTGTAGACAGCCATGTCCAGCAGCACCGAGGTGATGAGTCTCTGCGTGTCCCGTTGTTGGGTCTCATTGCCGCCAGCTCCAGTAGCCTGTGGGCCAGGAACTCCAGGACAGTGGTCAGGAAGATGGGCACCGTTTCGCTCAGCTGCTGGACATGGCCGCTCTCCCAAAGATGGTGCTCGACCAGACTTACCAGGTCAGCCCGGCTCTGGAGGTGCGGGAGTGGTGAGAGGACAACAATGACAAAGACCCTCGAGGCCTGCACTGCCTGGTCCTGGGCATGCAGGACTCCACCTGGCTGTGCTTGGCTGGCCTGATGGGCCTGGACGCTGATCCCAATGCCCAATGTCCCCGCTCTGTGCCTGGCTGTGTATCCTAGTGACCTCTCTTTGTTTGTAGCCCACTTCTATGCTCCCATTCCCACTGATGATGACTGTGATGGTGATGGTGATGGTGATGGTGATGGTGATGGTGATAGTGTTGGTGATGATGATGGTGGTGTTGGTGCTGCTGCTGCTGCTGCTGCTGTGTGTGTGTGTACACATACACGCACAAATGTGTATACTCACGTGGGAGAGCGTTGGCTCCTAGACAGCTCTCGCTAGGGGCGCTGTGGCCCCCTTGCTATCTTGGACTGCTGAAGGAGCCTTCCTCTAGGAAATGAGATGTAAGGCAGAGCAACCTCAGTGGTGCTATGAAGAATGTCACAATTCTAGGCTTGTTAGGGTGCTTTCAGCGTCCCTACCCATTAAACCCATGCTCCTTGTCCCTCCCCCGAGTATCCCAGGCACCACCGTAAACCTGTCATTCCTCTCATTTGGGTGGGGATTTATAGTGTTGGAAGTACACACACACACAGATACACACACACACACACACACACACACACACACACACACACACACACACACTACAGTTCCTTGAGTTTCAGAAGAGACTCTCAAACCTTGATACATAGTTAAGACTGAAATATTAAATTGAGAACTTGATAGATTGAATGAAAATGGCCACCGGGGGCTCATATATTTCAGTACCTTGTTCTCAGTTGCTAGAACTGTTGGGAAAAGGACTAAAAGGTTTGGGCTTTGGGAGAGCTTATGCCACTGGGGGTTTGGACTTGGAGTTTCAAAAGGTTGTGTGCTTTCCACTGCTCTCTGCCTGGTGGTTGTCGATCATAATATGAGCTCTTAGATCTTTTTTCATTCCACCATCATGGGTTACATCCCTCTAAAATGTTAAATCTAATAATCATGTTCTTTCATAAGTTGCTTTTGTTGTGATGCTTCATCACATCAATTAAAAAGTAACCAAGACATAAGTTGGTCCCCAGGAGTAGGCTATTGCTATAACAGGCCTATCCATGCTCATATTTTGTGTTGTTTTGTTTTTGTTTTTTCTTTTAATGTGGAAAGCTATAGGATTTTGGAATAGGAAAGCAGATGAATTCTGTGAGCAGAGGATAATGGGCCCTCCTCATAGAAGTCTGGAAAACAGTAGTGCTCAATTTTATGCAGACTATGTATGCCCTCCTCACGAGGTTTCAGAGGGGAACAATATTTGAAACTTGGCTAGAGGCCATTCTTCTAATATTTGTCAAAAAACTGATGCATTTTGTCCTATTTCTAAGAATGTTCCTGAGGCTAAATTTCAATGTAATCGTATAGGGAATTTCAAGTCACATAGTGATTAGTAATTGTGCATAAACATTAGGTCTCTTAACTGCTTGGACAAGGTTTTTATCCCCTAAATGAGTCCATCTGTGCATTTGGCCTAGTAAGTCTTTTGCTTGCTTTCTGGGGAGTATAGTATAGTTCTCCCTTCCCGTGTGTGCCATTGTCCTACCTTCTCTTGGTAATAGTTGGTAGGGTAGCTAGCAAACTGAGTCCTGTTTTTCTTCAGTACATTCTAAGTGAGACCATCCCTTAGTCCAGTCTCATTTCCCAGCACGTGTTTCTTGCAGGCAGGCCCATAACTGGGATAGGCTCCTGCAGAGCCACTTCTTGAGCCACTTGATCTGCCTGGTTATTGTCCAGGAACATTGAGTCTCTTCCCTTCTGGTGTCTTGAGCAATGAACAACACTCACAGTTGCTGGCTTCATCAGATCCAAGATTTCTTGCTTGTTTATTTCTGTTCCCTCTTGTGAGCAGTCCTCTCTCTTGGTATATAGCCTCGTGGATGTGGGCTGTGGCAAAGGCATACTTGCTATCCGTATAAAGGTTGATCTTTTTGCCTGCCCCCAGATCCAAGGCTTTGGTCAGAGCTATGAGCTCTGCTTTTTAGGCTGATGTTCTCGGAGCAAGTGGTTCCACCCAGACCACCTGGCACCCATCCACAATGGTGGCTTCTGCCTTGCGCTGTCACTCAACCAGGTACCTGCTGCCATCAGTGAACAAGGTCGGCTCAGCATCGGGGATCGGCTGATTGACAGGTCCTTTCGCCATTCCTGGTCCTCAGCTAGAATCTGCTGGCAGTCATGAGCTGGCATATTGAGGTCAGGTAATAGAGAGGCCAGGTTGAGGGCCACTAGTGATGTGAGTTTAATGAGTCATGCGGGCGTGGGTCAGACATCGATCGAGGGGCTGGCGAACAATGCTCTCCAAGTCATGGGGAGCTGTCATGGCCAGATTCTGCCCCAGAGTTAATAGATCAGCATCTTTAACTAAAACCACCACCGCCACCACTATCCGTACACAAGCAGGCCACCCGGCAGCAACAGGGTCTAATTTCTTTGACAGATAGGCAACTGGTCACTTCCAGGGGCCCAGCCACTGAGTGAACACTCCCTTGGCTAGCTCCCTGTTCTCTGCTACATAAAGGTGGAAAGGTCTGCTGGCATCAGGCAGTCCTAGAGCAGGGGCCTCCAGTAACGCCTGATTAGTTGCATCAAAAGCCTGTTGCTCTTCTTCACCCCAATTGAAGGCCTGTCTGTTTTTAGTCAGGGGGTAGAGGGAGGCAGCCAATTCAGCAAACCCTGGAATCCATAGCCAGCAGAACCCGGCCATGCCCAGGAATTCCCGTACCTGTTTGGGGCTCTGAGGAGGAGGGATGTGCAGGATGGTCTCCTTTGGAGTGTTGGAGAGCCAGCACTGGCCGTCTTTCAGCAGGTAGCCCAGAAAACTTACTTTTCTCTGGCAGATTTGGGCCTTCTTGGCTGAGGATTGTATCTCAATCATCCCGGATCCTCCAAGAGGCGTTTAGCCCCCTCTAGACAGTCCTCCTTAGTCTTGGGCCCCAGAGTCTTCTTCACAGGCAGAAGGGGAGTATTTTAAGGTGATTGGCACTTCCACAGGATCCCTTGTTCTAGGAGCCTGGTAATGCGGGACCTGATTCAGTCCTGAGCCTCCCTCGACATCGGATATTGGTGCACAGACACCAGGGAGGCTTAGGCTCTAAGCTCCACATGGATGGGGGTGCTGGTTGTTGGCCCTCCCCATCTCTACCATCCCAGTCCAGGCCTGGGGAAATGCCTTGAACCACCAGTCTAGGTCCTGGGGTGCCCTTTCCAAGGTCTCAAACAACTTGTATTCATCCTCTAGCCTGAGAGTCAGGAGCTCTCTGTAGATTCCTTCCTTGTCACCTTTCTTTTTTTCCCATCTCCCTTTCATCTTTTCTTTCTCTTTGCTCTTTCTCCTCCTCTGTCTCCCTGTTATGGTAGAGTTTCTCAGCAACCTGCACTAAATCCCTCAACGACTTATCCTGTAGTTCCTCTAGCCTCTGCAGCTTTTTCCTGATATCTCTACTAGCCTGGTCTATAAAAGCCATAGTCACAGTAGCTTTGTGCTCCCCGATGCTGGGGTCATAGGGTGTATACTGACGGAATGCCTCCACGAGTCGCTCTAGAAAGCGAGCAGGTGACTCATCTGATCCCTGTCTAACCTCACATACCTTGATCAAATTTGTAGATTGTCATGAGACCTGCCAAATGGAGCCTGGCGGTTGACCTTCAGGTGCCCCTTACCTTCTGCCTTATTAAAGTGCCAGTCAGGTCTAGTCAGGGGAAACCCGCTGTCGATGACAGCCCGGTCAATCGATGGTGCCCCCATGTCTCTGGCATCTGGCTTCCCGCATTATAACTAAAACAGTCTCAAAGAGATTAACCGGCCCTTTGGAAAAGGGGGCCGGGGGTTGGGCCTTCCAGTTGTACAAGTCGGTCAAAGAGAAGGGCCAATATTGCATAGCCTGATTGCCCTTTTCCAGAGGCCCATATGCCCCCATCATCGAGAGCCACTGTGGTATCAGAGGTTTGGCTCTCAGGTCTCCTCCCATTCCTCCCTCAGGTGAAGGGAGTGCAATGGCCTCAGTCTCCTATGGGCTGAGGAACCAACCGGTACCGGTGCTGGCAGGGCCATGGGGGCTAGGGTAGGGAGATTTGGAGGAAGAGGGTCTTGGAGTAACAGGTCCGCTGTTGAAGAGTCTTGGAGGATCAGAAATTTCTCAGGTCTGGATCTCTCCTCCCATGCTTCTTTCTTCCTGATGGCCAAAATCTGTGGGGTGGGCCTTGGGAAAGAAAGGCTTCCATCTATGAGGGAGGGGGGTCCTCCACTAGATTTTTCTAGGTAACTATATGGATCTCTTGGTCCAGGTGCCCTAAGGATCCTGGCCTAAAGACTCTCTTTCCTCTACTACTTTTGCTCATCTGCAAGTCAAAAGTCCCTACGACTGGGTCATGCGGAGAAACAGAGAGTAAATAACTTGTCTTTCAGTCTGTCCAATGTCCAAAAAAATGTCATCAGTCTAAGTCCAAGAACGCAGAACGAGATACCAAGAAACACAGAGAAAAAGAATTACCACACAGACAGCTCGACCCGGCCATAGTTGGCGTCCAGGTCCAAGAACACAAAGAAAGGCAATTCAACACACAGTTCTCCCCTTCCGTGGGCCCAGTTACAGACACCAGGGTGCTCCTGCACACAGGGCAGGAGCCAGATAACAGAGTTGCTTGGCCGTGCCAGCCACACCGAAACAAACTGGGTGCTCCTGCCTTATAGGCAGGAGCCAGATAAACCAGGCTCTTAGCAAGACTCGGCTCCGGCCGATATTGTCTTGTTGTTTCCAGAAGGCTCCCTCCAGGGGGGCCTGAAGCTTCCTTGAGTCCCCACCCGCCCCCTGCGGTCTCGATGTTAAGGCACGTCTGCCCGTAACACTTGAGTGCACCAGACACGGTAGGCTCTCCGAGCCTCCTGACGCTTGCAAGCAAAAGTTCAGACAGACTTCCAGACTCAGATTTTGATGAACAGAGAGACAAACAGGAACCATGGTAAAAGCTCGAGACCTCCGATTCTCCTCTCCAGGGTGTTCCCACAAGGAGTCGGATTCCCGGCCGGCGCACCAAATGTAAGACTCTGTTGAGCCTTAGCTTATCAGAGACCCACTGAGTGAACCACATGGAGCCTGAATCGATGCAAAAAGCAAGAGGAATTTATTGTTCCGGTGCACTGGGGTCGTCCCAGACCCGAGGAAGAGGTGGCGACCCCGCACAGCTTGCTCAGTGAGCTTTTATACAGTTTTCAGGGCAGCAGCCATTAGGCACTATGTGATTGGCAGAACTGGGTGACTTTTTAAACTGATTGGTCTTCAGGGAATGAGGTGGCAAGAAATTCCCTTGTCTGAAGGTGGGCAAGAGGTCCATCCTGCGGAATGTGTCCCCACTCGCAGGTTGGTTCCCACCCTGTGGTCTGAGGAATGTTAATTAGCCTCTCCCTTCCGGAGGGGCAAGTGTCTTCTGTGTTTTGTTTTTGTTTGTTTGTTTGTTTGTTTTTAGAACAGTAGCATTGAGTTTTACCCAAGGTCTCTGGACTATCTAGTCTCAAGTCTTTGGTCACCCAAGCAGGCTCAGGCGTGGGTTCCATCTTGTGGAGTAGGCCTTAAGTCAAATCATATATTATTAGTTGGTTACTCCCACAGGCTTTGTGCCACCATTGCCCTAGTGTATCTTGTAGGCAGGACACCCCTGCAGATGAAAGGATTTGTGGCTGGGTTGATGTTTATATTTCTTATAGTAGTGTGCAGGGTTGGTGTTTACATTTCTCCTCTGGTAGTGTGCAGAGTACCTTTCTGTACTGAAGACACTAGAACAAAGGAATGATGAAGGCTCCAGGTAGGTACCAAGTCGACTTCTCCATGTTCAATGAGTTGTGTAGATATTGTCTTCAGCAGAGGAGTCTTGCCATCAGTTTGTGGAGAGCAACCTATATAGTCTTGGCAACAGCTTGGGTTGTTTGGGGATTTCCATGGGACCCCTTTGTCCAACGACTCACTTAGATGTAACATAACCTTGGGACTGGAAGCTTCATTTGGCAACAAGAGATGTTCAATTGGGGCTCTGTCTCCCACATTATTTGGTGATTTTATTTAGATCTCCTTCATATATGTATATATTTTAGTAAGCTTGTACTCTCTCAGTTTTCCATACTCAAATGGTCCTTGATTAGCGTTCTCTCTTCCCACATTCTCTCCTACCCCTCCCCACTTGATTCCCTAATTCCAGACCCTGCATCCATCTATAACTATTAATTTTATTTTCCTTTCCTGTTGAGATCTATCTGTACTCCCCAAGTCCCTTACTCTATATGTAAACTCTGTGGTTCTAAGAATTGTGGCTTGGTTGTCCTTAATTTAGCAGCTGATATCCACATATATCCTATTTGTCTTTCTGGGTCTGAGATACCTCACACAGGATGATTTTTTTTTCTCTAGATCCATCAATTTACCTGTCAATTTCATGATTTCGTTTTTTAAAGACTGAGTAATAATCAATTGTATAAATGCATCATATTTTATTTATCCATTCTTACATTGAGAAACATCATGAGGCTCTTTCCAATTTCTCACTATTATATATAGAGAAGTAATAAACATGGATGGGCAATTATCTCTGTGGTAGAATGGAACACTCTTTGTGTATATGTCAAGGAGTGGAATAGCTGGATCTTGAGGTAGGTTTATTCCCAATTGACTGAGAAACTCTCATATTGATTTCCAAAGTGGTTGAACAGGTTTGCACTCCCACCATCAGTGGAGGAGTGTTGCTTGGGTTCCACATCCTCACCATCATGAGCTGTCACTTGTGTTTTTGATCTTAGCCATTGCCATTGCGATGAGTGTAAAATAGGGTTGTTTTGATTTGCATTTCCCTGATGGTTAAGGATATTGAACATTTAAGCATTTCTCAGCCATTTGAGTTTCCTCTAGTGATAATTTTCTGTTTAGATCTGTACCATTGGGTTGTCTGTTTTCTTGATATCTATTTTTTATTCTTTATGTATTTTGAATATTAGCCATTGGATGGGCACATAACTTCTTAAATTGAAGAAGAGTCAATTCATCTACATTGACCTTTTAATATAAAGGAAGAACAATCATAGCAGAAGATTACAACTCAATATTATTAGAGGTTACAGAAAGGATGCAATCTGATATACTGACTCAGACAAGTCTGTTCCCACCTTCCCACAAGTAACCAGTGTTAGCATTCTGTGTAAGCTCTGCCCAACAGTTACCTGGCAGTAGCCAGCTAGGCCTGATCCACTATAAAAGGGGTTGCTTGGCCCCTCCTTGCTCTCTTGTTCCTCTCTTTCTCTTGCTCTTCTCTTCCTGCTCCCCCTCTTCCCATTCCCTCCCCCCTCCACGTGCTCATAGCCGGCCTCCTCTCTCTGTCTCCCTGTCTCTCTGTCTCTCTCTCTCTCTGTCTGTCTGTCTGTCTGTCTGTCTGTCTGTCTGTCTCTCTCTCTCTGCCTGTCTGTCTCTCTCTCTGCTTCTTTCTGTCTCTGTCTCTCTCTGTCTGTCTCTGCCTCTGTCTGTCTCTCTCTGTGTCTGTGTCTCTGTCTCTCTCTGTCTCTCTGTCTCTGTCCTCTCTGTCTCTCTGTCTCTGACTCTGTCTGTCTGTGTCTCTGTCTTTGTCTCTGTCTCTGTCTCTCTCTCTGTCTCTCTGTCTCTGTCTCCCTGTCTCTCTGTCTGTCTCTCTGTCTTTCTGTCCCTGTCTGTCTCTCTGTCTGCCTGTCTCTCTGCTTCTGTCTGTCTGTGTCTCTGTCTGTCTGTGTCTCTGTCTCTGTCTCTCTGTCTCTGTCTGTCTCTGTCTCTGTCTCTGTCTCTGTCTCTCTCTCTCTCTCTCTCTCTCTCTCTCTCTCTCTCTCTCTCTTTCCTCCCCTCACCCCCTGTTCCCTATGTCCCGAATAAACTCTGTTCTATCTTATACCATCGTGTGGCTGGTCCCTCAGGGGTAAGGGATGCCTCAGCATGGACTCCCTTCCCCCATACCTCACCACACCTCCATAGAATATACATCCCACCCCCCCTTAGCTTTTTATAAACACATCAACCAGTGCTTTATCTTTCTTCCTTTTTAAAAAGTATTTATTTCATGTATACCCGAGCAAATGTATGTGTATGCAGGAGCCTGCGGAGGCTAGAAGGGGCATGTATCTCCTGCAACTGGAGTTACAGATTGTTGCGAGCCGCTATGTTGGTTCTGGGAACTGAATCCGTGTCCTATATAAGACTTACAAGTGCTCTTAACTACTGGGTCATCTGTCCAGCTCAGGAAAGGAACTTTTAAGACCGGCGGACTAAGCGGGAAAGCTATTGCTCTGGCAGGACGTGTGGATTAAAGGAGGATGCAAGAGACAGGTACTGTCCCACTTATCAATACAGAAGCAAGTGTGGGCTGCTGGCTAGCGGGCGAAGTCAAGTCAGCCTCAAGCGCATGCGCACTGTTCCAGCCAATCGGAGAGGCATATGCGCCGGAAGGCGGGGCCTAACCAACTAGGGGCTTTTTATTGCGAGGGAAAGGGTTCTGAGGAGATTGTGGTGAGGCAGTGTCAGAGGAAGGTGACTCGGAAGTACCGACACCAACGCGAACGCTGTGGTAAAGGACGTAAAGGTCCTAAAGGACCCTGTGGTAATCGAAGGGAGGCTGGGGTTGATTCAAGGCCGTGCTTGGTAAAGGGCCTCGGGGTAATCCAAGTGAGGCTAGAGTTGATTCAAGGCCGTTGAGGGAAGAGGTTGGGGATTGGGAGGAGGTAAGAACCAGGCTAACGTGTGAAGTTATGTTCTGGAGTCTCACTTCAACCTAGGACTGGACGAGCCCCCGAGGGTGGTTGGGAAAGGGGCCTGAGGGCTAAAGGTCCCGGGAGGACTGAGCAGGACAGTGTGGAGGGTGGTAGTTGGAAGTGTGTATCTACAATTCGTAACCCTTTCTTTGCCTGTCACTAGCTTTCATGGATCACTGGGTGCCCTAAGGTGCACCTAGAGTCTATTTGGTGAGCACAACTCTCAAACGAAAGTGTCGCCTACGGGCAAACCAGTTCATTTTCATACAGTGACCACGTATCTGACCAGATACTAGCACCAAGTATCTGGAGAGAGAGGGTGGGATCCTGGCTTGTGTCGCCTGAGCAGTGAGGAGCAGAGGGGACTAAGGTTTGGGGTGTGGGGGTAGGGTAAGCCCCATTTTACCCTTGGCACGGGAAGGATGGGACTGAGGGGCTGGGACTGAAGACACTTGCAGGGTTAAGGGGGTGGGGGTTGTTTGTTTGTTTTTGTTTTTTCAATCCCTTCCTGTTCCTCCAGCACAAGTAGAAAGGGACACTCAGGCCCAACTCTGTGGAAACCTGATGCCTGTTCCTGTGGCTTTCATTTAACTCTTCCTTGTATCTTTAATGTGTCTTTGCCCGCCGTACAATGTTCAGGATTCCTGTCTAGGACAGAGAGACTACAGTCATGGCATCCAAAATCAAGGGCAGGCCTCCCGAGCAACCAAAGGTGACTCCTGATCTGCCATCTGATGATTTACAGCAGCCCCATGAAAATAACCCAGGTAAAACACAACATAGTGAGGGTGGGGGTGAGGGAGGAGGCCCGAAGAATGTAGATCAGTTACCTAACATGCAAGAAGCTCCCAGTACTGTATAAGACCAGCTGTGGTGGCCCAAGCCTCTGATCCTCAGGTGGAATCAAGAAGATCAGAAGCCCAGGGTCACCTACATGTACATGAGACCTTGTCACTAAACACAAAAAGTCAGGATGCATACAAGATAGTTTCTGCCCTATCCCCAGAGTATAGTCTGATGCATTTAGGTGGAGCACAGGTAATTTCTTGGGAATCACATGACATTTCAAACATGAAAACTATTTTCAGAATGTGTTTGTGGGACTTATGGTTTCCAAGTGGTGTTCTTACCCTTAGTGGAGCTGAAAGGACCATAGGGCTTCTCCTGGCCTGTGCCAACATGTCTCATACTATGGGCATGGTTTACAATGATTTGAAAACTTGTACATAATTGTCCCCAATGTCTCCTTAATTGTTTCTCACCCACACAGACAGGATTCAGTTTGTATGTGTTCTAAAAACTTTGATGTATACATCTAGCACAAGCCCCTAGTGCGCGTATTTCTTCATGTAGGATGATCAAAATGGCAGACATAACTTGAAAGTTATTTCTTTCTTTTTTTCTTTTTTCCTATTCAATGTAGGAAACAATCCGGCCCTTGAAACTGGTGGGGAAAGCAGTTCTTCCCATGAAACAGGTGGACCAAAGCCAGGTGATATGTTAAAGGAGTTTTCATTGTTGGTAATGTACTTCAGAAAAGTGCACACTTCTGCACTTGTAACACATATTCTGTGTAAATTCTGAGACAGAGGACACTCCTTCCCACAAGAAACATGGTGGTTTATCTACATTGAATTCAAAGCCAGTAGGATTGCTTTCAGGCTGAAAATACAGAAAATGATGGCAAAAAATATCCTGGTGTATCTTTAGGAGCCATTACTAGTTTTAGAAAGTTTAAAAACTAAAGTACTTCGATGCCAGGAAGCATTATTCATCAGTAGGTGATTGAAGTGCATTTCATAACTTGTTCTTGTATACTCCCTGTTACAGTGCTCTTTACTAATTCACTTGAGAGATTTTCATTGTGCATGCAAGGTGAGGAGTATTGTACTTACAAATGGTGGTAGTTTCTTTGTTTTGTTTTGCTTTGCTTTGCTTTGCTTTTGAGACAGGGTCTCACCATGTAGCCCTGACTAACTGAGTATCAGACCAGGCTGGCTGTTGATTCACAGGGATCCATCAGCCTCTGCCCTGTAAGTGCTGGGTTAAATTAAAGGCATGTACCACCATGGCCAAAATGGTGGGGGTTTGTTTGTTTGTTTGTTTGTTTGTTTTGTTTATTTATATACTTAAAATCTTAGAAAAGTGGATGAAATTATCTATATTATATTATCTATATTATCTGATTTGTGTGTGTGTGCGTGTGCGTGTGCGTGTGTGTGTGTGTGTGTGTGTGTGTGTGTGTGTTTAGATGTCAGTCATTGTAAGTGCTTATCTCATTTCTTTATTGTGCAGTGGGGTAGTAAGGACCAAGGACTCTGAAACGGCTCACTAATGTTTGTTTACATTGTATAAATAGCACACACAATGCAGAGTGAAAGTCAAATGTTCATATGTGAGCACTGTATAATCAGACTGAGGCTGGCTCTGACCTGCGATGTCAGATATTAGTCAGATGATCTGTGTTAAAGGTCACACTCAGAAAAGTCAGAACTAATTTAGAGTTTTTGATATAATATACCTCTATTTAGAAACTGTCCAGGATTTATAACAGGGTTTTAGCTAAGTAGGAAAGCAATTGCCTAGCACGTTCAAGGTCCTGGTTTCCGTCCTGAGGTTGCCAATAGAGTTATCCATGAGTCAGTTCATTTTGTTCCTTATACTCTACACACTGTCTAGATTTATGTCATATTTTTCTAAAAACCTCAATGACTACATTAAATACAATATTTCATTTCACCATGCAATAATCTCTGAACATTTGAAGACTATGTAAATGGGATGCTCTCACATTTTTCATAAATCAGCCCAGCAGTTCTGCTTAATATGTCCTTGAACTGGAAGATACTTTGTACATTGATTAAATTTAGGCTTTAAATGATTTCTCGTAGGGAAATTAAACAATACTTTTGAAAATATTTTTGTACATTTTGGAAAATCTCTTAAACTATGCTTTACATTTAAAGTGCAAGTATCAGTTTTTCAAATTACAGTGGTAGCTGCTATAAATTTCCACTAACAAGAAGGAATGGAATACCCTTGGTTTTTAAAAGGGTGGCTATATGTTGGCGCCAAAGATTTTTCTAATAGGAGTACAGTAGTATTTATCTTATTAACTTAACATTAAATATTTATAAGGATTTTCAATACAGGGCCTAGTAAGGAATCTCTGAATGAAAGGAAGAGGAGGTATGTGCTGAATGTAAGTAAAGCTGTCCAAAACATTGAGTGGAAAATTGACCACTTCTTGAAAGCCCAGCATGAGCGAAGGTAAGACTCTTGAGGGCTTTCCTATCTTATTCACTTCTTATTACTCGGGAATAAACCAGTTGCTAAGGACTAGCTGATATTTTCTGTTTGTTGGAACCTCTAGCGAAAACTTTATATGGCTAGGGTTTTCTGTGGAAAATAACTCCTTTCAGCCTATACTGCTGCATTATAACCAGAGTAAGCTGTCAGTAAAGATGACCCTTTTCTGCCTTGTCAGTTTAATATATTTGAACTTATTCACCACAAAGAATTTATGTGCCACCCTTGAATGTGATACCTGGGTTAACATTGAGTATCTCAAAACACATTCCATACAGCAGGTACTCAATCATATGGAAAAAAGAGAGATAAATCTTATAGAAGAATAATCTATACATTTATGGAACAAAGATGACCCTTTAGTAAATTACAAATATACAAAAATATGCACTGCCTTAAAGTGAAGAAGAGTGGGTAAGCCTCTGCAGAATTCTCTGATGGTCATGGATATGCATCCTCACAGAACCAATTCTTCAGAAGGAGAAAAATAAAGGAGAAGCTGTGCTTGTCAGGAAGATGAATACTTATGAAATGTTAGTCAAATACTAATTATAATTCTCCCTAAGTTTTACAAACCTAAGGTATTTGAAGTAACTTCTTTCTAATCTGACGGGAAACAGAAACTGTTAGTGTAAAACCACATAACACACCTCATTTTCCATTTCCCTGTCAGAATATTTGAGATACCCTTTCCCAGTCCTCCATCTGTAGCGTTAGTGAGGGCAAGTCAGCTGTGCTTTATTTGAATGTGCTTTCTTCATGTCAAGAAGGGATATCACAGTGTTCACTGTTCTCTTTTACAGACAGAGCCTTTATCAGGACTATTCTCATCAGTTTTTGACTTTGGTTGTGATGTGGAATATAGATGTAGACCGAATCAAGAAACAGGCTGAAAAACTCTCTGTGAGTATCAGGCTTAGCTTTAAAGGAGTCCATCTCTTCAGCATCAGAGGTAGCAACAGAGGCTTCCTGCAGCAGGTCTGGAGGGAAGGGACAGGACATGAGCTCAGGGAGGCAAGGGGGTGGCGAGGAGAGACTGGCCATCCTCCCTGGCTTGTTTCTTTTTCTGTGGAGAGATGAAAAGGGGAATTAATGATGGGTTAGGAGCCGGCATGGCACAGGTGTGTCTTTGTGCGGGGGGTGGGGGGTGGGGGGTGGGGTTGGGGGTGGGAGGATGAGCATGTACTGTCCGCAGAGTGCAGGAGAAGGTGTGGGATTGTATCCTGAGAGGGGACTCTTCAGGATCCACACAGTGCAGATGCCAGAGAGTAGGAGGGCCCCAAGTAGCCTTCTGACACAGTGATCAGGGATGCAGAGTGAGAGCAGTTCATGTGGCTGTGGCAGAGCAGGTGGAGACTTAGCTGTCAGTGGTTGGAGTTCAGACCGGCCCTGTCCCAGAGGAGAAGAGGGAAAGGTTCCCATGCAGTGATAGACCTGCTATGGTGACTGAGTCACCTTCAACCTGGAGATGAGAATGGGGTTTGGGGGACAGGTACTGGACTCAGTGCTGTCTCTGGAGGCTCTTTCTTCCCGGTGGAGGATGGAGCTGCCCCCTGGGGATTCTCAGTTCCAAAGGTGGGGAAGCAGAAGGGGGAATACTGAGGGATATGGAGATGCTGTCCAGCCCAGCTCAGGTCGGGAGCATGGACTCTGGAATCCCACCAACTGGATCACTGACAGCGGTCCAGTTTCTGGCTAGTCATGCTAACTGAGAAAAGTAATTTACATCTGTGCCCTTGTTTCTTGGGAGTGGAAGGAGAGAAAGAGTCCGTATCTCAAAGAGTTTGTTCAAGTTTCTTTTAGATGTGTAGCCTTATACTGGTACAGGGCAGTATCTGAAGTCAGTCTTATAGACTGTAACCTCAGTCTTGTGGAATATAACCCTGTTAGCGTGGCACTGTGTGCTCTACTCTTACTGGAAAGGACCAAATGGAGTGGGTCCCTATGTGGGGGAGTGACAAATGATTGGGGGACAACTCAAGGTAGGTTCTAAAATTACAGAGAGTCCAGCAGATTTGGAGGCCTCTGGTAGGTAGGTTTTCAAGGCTTTAGGAACTCATAGCTATGTTCTGAGTACTATATAAAACAATATTCCTATTTTTTTATTTTTTAAAAATTTTTATTGGTTATTTTATTTATTTAAATTTCCAATGTTATCCCCCTTGTCGGTTTCCCACCCCACTCCCCCCTGCTTCTGTGAGGGTGCTCACCCACCCACCCACTCCTGCCTCAGTGCCATAGCATTCTCCTTATACTAATCGAGTGAAATGTGAAAATGTCAAAAATACTTGTTTCAAACTTTCGTGTCTAAATGAAATATTGAATTGTATTTGCTAAGCTATTCATTTTAATGAAAAGTTACTTATTGCTTTATGTTTGTAGGATATACTTGATGAGCAACAAAAGCTTTTTCAACAATTTCAAAGTATTCATAAGCAGAAAATAGAAGAATTTAAAGAGTTATGTGATCAGCACTTGAAGGTGTGTTGGACATCTTGCTGAGAGGGGACATAAAAATACTGGCTCTCCTTTCTTCCATACTGGGGTTTATGTATAGTGCTTATACCTTTATTCTTCATTCTTTTTCTTAGTGTTACCATGTCAGGTAAACCTAGCTACTAAATGAGCATCTCCTTTCAGGATTCATTCATGGTTTCGGGTTCCTTTCAAAGCAGGAGTTGGTACATTGGTATCATTACCCAAAGTTATACTTACTGTTTTGGGGGAAGGACTGATTTTTTATAGCATGGCTTTCTCCTGTAATCAGATTTCTTTTGGATAGTGACAAATCAATGTGGGAAGTCTATACATCCTTTGTTTCTTCACTCCTTGTGCTTTTTTCATTATTGAACTGTACTTATATTTTTTCCCATGGACAATCAGAATGGTAAGACAAAGCCCATAAGCATGATGAAGCAAAACAGTAGGTGAAGGTAACAATATATTGAGAATTATCTACTGTTTTAACTGTATCCTATCAACTTCTTCTCAGCCTCATTGAACTTGGCCAAATACATTTATATAGTTATTCCAGAATTAATTAACTGTTGTATGCTCAAATTTATTTTCTGAGTCGTTGTTTAATGCCTTGTGTTCCTGTTAAAATTCCTGGCTAATTCATTAAACCATCATGGCTAACTGATATAGGTCCAAACAGCCGAGTCAAAATAACTTATTCCATGTTTTGTAATACTTGATGTACACTGGGATACATGTATGCAGAACAGCTAATTTGAAGTGCTTCTGAGTCGTGGGTATCAGGCTGTAGTCCTTGTGGGGGGAGCCTTTTCAAAATCAGACTGCAGGTTTGAGGTAGCTGTTAGTCTGATCCTCAGTCAGGGCTGTACTTCCTGAGTACTCTCCAATCGCTCGGTATGATAATGCTACGCACTGCTGAGGCATCTCCTCCCTCCCCTGTCTTCCTCCAGCTTTCTCTTCCTCCCTCCTCTTCCTTTCTCTTCCTTCTCCCTCGTCATCATCTTTAACATCTTCATATTTTTCTTCCTTCCCCCTTCCTCCCCATACCCACTCCAATGTGTATGCATTTCCTATTCTGCCTATACGATTTTGTTATTCTTTCCAGATTGCATATTATAGCATCCCCATACAGTCATGCTACTCCTGTTTCTTCTTTTGCTTTCCTACTGAAATATTAGTCTTTCTACTGAGCCATAGGCATTAAACTTCATTTCACCTGCATAGCTCAGCAAGTTGGTCATCAATTCTAATGCTAAAGTTTTGTGCTATTTCTGGTTCTGTGTTCACTTAAAGTTACTGAAATATGAAAGAAGTAATTTAATAGTTTCATCATTTTTCTATACCATATCACACAAGAGTTTTGTGTATAGAAAGCATCTCTCTATGTAGCCCTGGCTATCCTGGAACTCACTATGTACTGGCTTTACTTGAACTTGTAGTGATCCTCCTGCCACTAGTTTGGAGTGATGGAATTACAGGTACATATCACCAAGGCACTCTGCTTAGTGCAGCAGGTTTGATGTAGTGTGTCCTAATCCACTCATTGTTGAACTTTCAGTCCTGGTCATAAACATATCTCATCATGATGACACAACGTTCTGTACCTCCATTTGTAGCAATATTGTACTCAGCAATGCAGTTCTATATTTCTGTGATGGATATATTGACTTTCGCATAGTATACAATGTACTTTTACTTTAGATTAATTACTGTCCATTCCATTTATTGTAATACATACTGATTTTGAACTCTAACTGTTCACAGCTGTAAACTGGGATGACCAACGTTGGCTTCTAATTAAACATGGCTTTTGGTTTTAGAATCTACAGGCTATTAAGAGTTGTCGCCGAAAAGCTATTGTTGAAGAAGTCAGAAAACAAATGGACTACTTGGAAAGGAAAGTTACTGAAGAAACTGTAAGTAGAATTACATCTTTTAAATGGAGTGTTAGAATTAATTTGAGCGTTAAATGTTTCTTTCCTAAAATATATGTCGTATATACACAAATATTAATTAAATGTTTAATATTTCCAAGGTTCATGTGAACCAGCAGGAAGAAAAGGAGGGTGTTAAATCATCACTTCTATCATTGCTATTCTCATAATACCTTGAAGAAAGAAGCTCAACCAGCATGAATGATTTCATGATATGATTATTTTCTAAATCTGTGGTGACATGACACTGCAATTGTAGTGATTATAAATTCCTTGATCAAATCTCTGAGGTGTTAGGAAAACTTTACTGAGAATGTTCTGTTTTTGAAATTTATTGCGCATGTAGTAAGTAT
>JADRCD010246816.1:0-21138 GCA_019843815.1 Montemys delectorum | reverse complement strand
TTTGAATGTCAATTATGTTGACTATACTCTATATGTTCTCTATATTATAAATATGAGTGAGTTGCAACTAGACATTTGATAGACAAGTCTTGCAGGAAATCTTCCGAAAAATTCTTAGGATACTATGGGAAAACGTGTGCTCTATAGTTTAGAAGAAATAGTGTCCAGATCAGACAATGACTGACTGTGTAGCATAGCAGTTAAGAATGGAGAATTGTTGAGGGATGTGTGTGTGTGTTTGTGTGTGGGTATGTGTGTGCATGTGTGTGCATGTGTGTGCATGTGTGTATGTGTGTGTGTATGTAGGTGCATGTGCACCTGTTTGTATGCCTGTGTATATATCTCAACAACAAGCTCCCGTCCTTCTTGGGCTCTCAGTCCTTCACCCTGTTCCCCACCCACTCCTCCTTCATTTCTCTTAGGAAAAGGTGAATCTTGCCATGGATATTAAACAGTTCTGGCATATCAAGTTGCAATAGAACTAGGTGCATCCTCTCCAACTGAGGCTAGATGAGGCAATCCAATAGAAGGAAAGGGCACCAAAAGGCAGACAACAGAGTCAGAAACAGTCCCTGTTCCCACTGTTAGGAGTTCCACATGAAGACCAAGATAAACAACTGTAACATATGTACAGTTGAAGGATGCTTTAACCCCTACTTAAGTTCAATAGTTATATTAATCTCCCAAACACAATAAAAAGCCACACCTACAGGCATAATGAGAGGAAGTAAGGCTATATTTCACTCCAAGAGCACATGATCAAACAACAAAGTTAGGTTAGGAAGGAATTTGTGGAACTACATTTGCTCAGACAGAAGATGAAATTGCATAGCTAGATGTTAGTTCAAGCAAAGTCAAAAATGTAATTTAATTAATGGACTTGGATGAAAGATGTGGAACTGAATCCTCTAATAAAATAATTTAAACATGTTTGTTAACCAAGAAGTTCATTACCCTTTAATATAATATAAAGAAATATTGAAAATATACACAGGAATTTGAGCATAAGTAACCACTGGCTTTTATAATACAACTCAAAATTATGTGTGCCACCCAGGTCAGTGGCAGGAGACCAATTTTAAAATATAAGTAAGAGTATGAAAGTAGAGAGTACTCAATGGAACATACCAAATGACCAATAATCTTTCATTTACGCAGAAACATGTTAGAGTATCCTAGACAAGCATCTTACACTCTTTGAGAGAACAGGAAGTCTTTAGCAGTTCCCTTTTCAGGTTCTGATCCTCCATTTCTCATGCACCTGTTTCTCAGGAAACATATTAAAAGATGGTTTCTCAGTTTCACTCTCCTTTGTTTCTAGATGTTTAGCCAATGTTCTACAGCCAGGAATTTGTATAATAGCCAGTACTCTCTGATGCTGCAGACTATTTAGTAAATGTGAAGTTATAAGATAATAACTTGTAACATCAGAGAAGGATGGGATTATCATGTGCAACATCTGGAATCAGTTATATCTGCCGAGTATCACTTCTGCCTTCATCAATAAACAGGGCAGGATATTTTCAAGCAATGGCCTCTGCTTGAGGAATAGAACAATGGAAAACATCCATTTTCATCAGTATTTGGACACTCATCAATTGGAAGAAGGCCTTTGTACATCCATATTCTTTCTAATGCATCTCCTCTACTGCCTCTCACCCAAACGCACCAAGTTCCCATAGGAAGGCTCATCTCTGCTCAAGCCCCGAGCCACTGTGACCATAGTCAAAACCTGCCTTGATTAAACTGTAGAACTAAAAATAGTGTTAGACAACAGAGCAAAACTCATGTGAACTCACAGAGATGAATCCATAATCACAGGGTTCACACAGGTCTGCACCAGGTCCTCTGAATATTTCAGTGGCACTCCTAACTGTGTGAATGAGTGGGTCTCTGATTCTTGTGCCTTGTCTTGGGGCTTTCTTATTTTCCTGTTGGCTTGGCTTGTCCAACTTTGATATGATGGTTTTTGTTTTGTTGAACTATATTCCATTTTATGTTTTGTTTTACCTCTTAAAAGCCTATTAGTTTCTAGTGACAGATAGAGAGAAATGGATCTAAGTTGGATAGGAGAGGAACTGGGAGGAGAGGGGGAAGGAAAAGTCAATACAGTTTATATTGTATAAGTAGTGAATCTATGTAAGTAAGGAGATAGAACAAAAGAAATAATGTGTAAGATGTACTAGAAGCCAAATTTATGTTCATATGATTAGTAGGTCACAGTTGATATTCAAGAATGGAAGTATTTCTCATTTTATTGTCTTGATTATCATATGAGGACATGAGTCAGACCCTACCTACCAGGCAAAAAGAAGAGTGAATGGGGAAAATGTATAAAAAATTGGAAAGGTGTCATAACTTCAGCAGTTGGATCTCGAGGCACATGGGCAGTGCAAAGAGAGCAAGGTGAACTGGGATGAATGCAGGGAGTCACTAGGCACAATCTTGAGTGAGAATCATCATGACACCATAGATGGAGTTGGATATTGTGTTCCTGCAAATCAGCCAGTTCTACTCAGAAATACCCTAAGTAATAGAAATCAGTATATATTTGTCAAACAATACACACATAAGCAGTCATGCAGGAGCCAATGCCTCAGGTAGGAAGAAAAATGTCAACCTGATAGAACAAGGAGAGAAAAGGGTATACTGTATAGTCTTGGGGCTGCCAGTTTGAACACCAAATTTCAAGTAAAAAACAAGATTTTGGCTGAAGTGATGGCTCAGCTGTTAAGAGCATTCACTGCTCTTCCAGAGGTTCCAGGTTCAATTCCCAGCAAACACACGGTGGCTCACAACCATCTGTAATGGGATCCAATGCTCTCTTCTGGTATGTCTGAAGACAACAACAGTGTTCTCATATGAAGTAAATAAATGAATAAATCTTTTTTAAATAAAATACTAGATTCCACGGAAGCAGAATCCATTATCATCTTATCAGCATTTGTAGATTATCTTTCAAAATTCAGGGAACAGTTGACCATGTGGTGCCCTTTCCCAACTGATACACCTACAATACAATTCTTGCACCAAATGCAAAGCAAAGATCATGGGAGAGGAGGTAGAAGGATTGTAATAGCCAGAAGAACCAGGTATGTATGCACTTAGATTGTGCTTTCTAGCTATGACCATACAATATCAACAACATGGCTGCCTAAAAATGTTTACATGACTGCATAGATGGGGGAAATTTCACATTCACAAGATCCACCCCTAAATGAAGAGCTTAAGAACTGCGAAGAAGAAGAAGAAGAAGAAGAAGAAGAAGAAGAAGAAGAAGAAGAAGAAGAAGAAGAAGAAGAAGAAGAAGAAGAAGAAGAAAGAAAGAAAGAAAGAAAGAAAGAAAGAAAGAAAGAAAGAAAGAAAGAAAGAAAGAAAGAAAGAAAGAAAGAAGAAAAAAGTCTTCCCCATGGATAAGGTCTCTCACTGATTATCCAATACCAAATGATCAAACCTATAGGTTATCCAATACCAAATGGTCAGACCTAAAAACATGTACACACTGATAACACCAAACAGACTCAGTTAATTATATGTATATGTTTTAACTTATATGGATATATGACAATAATAGCTTCTTCAAAGAGGCCATGCATTTTGGAAAGAGTTGATGACAAGCAAGAAAAAAGAAAGGAGGAAAAAGTAGAAGTGAATGATGTGATTATATATTAATGAAATAAAAAACTAAGAAAAATTATATGTTCCTCACCTACATTTACTTTTCTTATTCTTTACCCTCATGTATGTCTGCTTCACTTTATTTTTCTTCAAACTATTTCTGTTGCTGTTTCTTACAAGGTAAAGTATTCAGAATTAAACTATCTATACTTATTGTTTAGCAGAGTAAGTATTTCTCATTCCTTTTTTCCTGTTTAAAGGTTAATTTTTCATACAATTGTTAAAGTATATATTATTTTAGAGCAGTTTAACTCACAGCAGTGTTTATGGAAGTTGTTTGTCTATTTTCTGTCCACCACACTGACACATGTAAGCATAGCCTTTAACATTATCAACAGCCTGAACCAGATTGCTCCACTGATCACAACTGAAGAACCTACCTGGACACATCATTATTTCCCACAGACATGGTGTGTTTCACTGTTGCTAGTTTTTGTGTTTGATATCATACATTAAAAAAGAAGAGATGCCAAGACCAACACCAAAGTTCTCCTCTATGTTATTTACATTTTGAAGTACTCATGAAAATCTTTGCTCATTTTCTTTTAATAGTTACATGTGATGTGGGATATGAGTCTCTTTCTTTCCTTCTACAAGTACATATCCAGTTTCCCAAGGACAAAGACCATTAAACCTTACAATGTTTAGAGTTTCACCTCAGCAAATGGCTTTTTATAAGAATCAATTTTTTAATATCGTTCATATTTATAGTTGTGTACTAATCCTTCTCAGAACAAAATTGATTTGTATTTATTTTGTAGGGAAAGTAAAATATTTTATTCAAAAATTTTATTTTAAGTTGCTATAACATGAAAGAAAGTGATATTAATGCACCATCCCTTCTTAGGTGATGAAAAGAGCCACTTTTTAATTTTGTCTTTACAATCACTCTGATCTCTACTGCTGAAGAGTCACAGTATGTAGAAGCACAAAAGCACATTTAAAAGAACTGCAACACGTATGGAAGAGGGAGAAAAAAAACTGTGTAAGGAACACAGGTCTGGAGAGAAGGGAGCATCTTGTCCCAGGAGAGATGGTGAGAAGTGATTTGTGTTTGTGTCTCCCATGGCTTTCAACCCTTGTGACAGATGATAGCTGATCTTGAGCAGGACCTCAAAGACTGTTATACTATCCATCTGCACTGAGTTGCAGGAAGATGAGCAGCCAGGGCAAACCTGTGAACTCTTCCTGGTTACTCCTTCCTCCTACTCTACTGAAACACTTTGCTCATAGACTAATCAAAAGAACAAAAAAGAAAAAGAAAAAGAGTGTCAAGGTTGGGTCATTGTTGTTTTGTACAAGAATTTAATAGCTGATTCCACTCTGGTGCTCTGGAGTCCTCAAGTCAAGACTGTGAGGGAGGCAGTGCATTATCCCTGCAGAGTTGAAAATATACTATCCAGAGCACCAGATAGCTTGAAATAAGTCATCAAACAAAGTGGCAAAAAGAATGTGATTCAAGCAAAGACAACATGCTTGTTGCTCTAATCTTCCATGTGATAAATAAGAATAGAATTAAGAATAGAAAGCTCAGACTTGAAAAGAAATGCTGAGCTGAGTGGTGAAGTATAATATGCAGCCTACAACTCTGGGGTGTACAAGAAACAGCATGGAATATATTTTAATTCATTTTCTCTGCACTGTGATGGACTTTGTTTCTGACTTCTAAAGCCCAACCCCTTTAGGTACCAACAGCTAGACACAGCCAATCATATCAAAAAGCCAACTGAAGTCAAGGAACAGTGAGATGCAGAGAAAGGATATGGAGTCAATGCATGCTAGGAAGAGGGGCAGGCAAAGAAAGCCATGACTACATGTTCATCTTGAGAGTGAGGTTAAATAGAGGAAGGTGGGGTAAGAGGATCACATAATTAAGCAAGCCTAGTTAAAGTGTGATCCATCCATCATTGATTCAGCTCTGGTCCTGCAATGTGAACCCACAAATTGCTAATCTGTCAATAATGGTCTTCTCAGAAGATCGTTGTAGGTATAAGCGTTGCATCTCCACTAAAGATAATGTTTTACATTTTGATGGTAATCTTCCTTACCACAGGTATTACTGCTCCTGGAATCCAAGCTGATGATGGGTTTAGAATAGGGGCTGTCTGTGTCTCCAGCCTACACAACCTGTGCAGAATCCAAAGACGTGAAAGGGAAAGAGCAGAATGAAGGCAGACCTGCAAGGCTAACTTTAACCGCTTTGTGAAGCAAAGTGGGAAGTCAACTTAGTCAACTTTCTGGACCATCTAAGTGTCTGTTAAAATAAGAAGCATTCGATTGTCTTTTACAGTCTGTGAAAGGAAGGGGAGATGGGAAGTTTCAATGTCAGCTTAGAAGGTTTTCTGTTGGTAGGCTTCTCAGACTGGCCTCGACTGGAACTTATCCTCCTGGTCTTCATTTCAATTTTCTACTCTCTAACCCTCTGTGGCAACTTCACCATTATTATTCTCATTCAACAGGACCTTCATCTGCAAACCCCCATGTACTTCTTCCTCGCCCACCTCTCCTTCCTGGACCTCTGTTTCACCAGTAGCACTGTGCCCCAGCTTCTAATCAGTCTTTCCCGAGGTGATCAGACTATCAGCTATGCTGGGTGCATGACCCAATTCTTCATAGCACTCTTACTGGGTGGAACTGAGTGTGTGCTCCTTGTGGTGATGGCTTTTGACCGCTATGTCGCTGTGTGTCGTCCACTACACTACACAAGCATTATGCATCCCCTTCTCTGCCACACATTGGCCACCTCCTCCTGGATAGGAGGCCTTGTGAACTCTCTGACTCAGACAAGCATCATCATGACCATACCTCTCTGTGGCCATCACCTGAACCATTTCTTCTGTGAGATGCTTATTCTCCTGAAGCTGGCTTGTGAGAACACTGGGGGACCAGAGACCTACTTGTTTTTGGCTGGCGCTGTAATTTTAGTCTGTCCTGTAATACTAATTCTAGGCACCTATGCACACATTGCTCATGCAGTGCTGAAGATCAAGTCAAGAGCTGGGCGCAGAAAGGCTCTGGGGACTTGTGGGTCCCACCTTACTGTGGTTTCCTTATTTTATGGCTCTGCCATGTACACGTATCTCCAACCTCTCCACATGTATTCTGGGAGTGAAGGAAAGTTTGCTGCCCTCTTTTATACTATAATTACTCCTATGCTTAATCCTCTAATTTATACCCTAAGAAACAAGGATATGAAGGGGGCTCTGCGCAAGATACTTGTAAAATAAAGAGAAAAAAATAGGAATAGGAGAAAGATGGTTGAATAAAATATTGTATATCTCTCACATGATCAAGAATTCTGTACCAAACACACTTGGCCTTAGAAGTCAGACATAAAGAATTTCCTAGGTGGTGGTGGGGACTGGTAGAATACATTTCCATAGGGCTCTTCAAACAAAAAAATGTAAATGGTTTTCTTCAAACTGAAAAAAACAGACGCTACTAAAAAGAAATCATTATATGATTTAAATCTCACTGCTAAAGAGAATTATACAAATCTAGAATGCTCTAATCATCATAAGTAGTACATAAGCCAATCGCATCTTCTCTAAGACTAAAATAAGAAACAAAAAAAATTCACACTAAGAAATAAACAATATAAAAATATGTAAACTACATTAGGAAATGTTCAAAATGTGTGTCATTTTTATGTTAGTACATTTTCTGTTTTTTTTTTGTCTTTGTGTTTATGTGACATGTACTCCCACATAAGAATTGGTTTTCCTAATCAAAAGATGTTTGCAAGGTTTATGGTAACCAAAAACCAATATATCTGTTGTGCTGAAAGTTAAGAAAGTAATGAATACTCACAACTGTAGTAAATTGCTTAAGAACATGTAAGATACCCTCACCTGGGTAACATAGTAGAGCTGACCTTGGTGGTGTGGGCTGGTCTCAAAGGAATGAAAGCGGAAGAGCAGTCCCCATCCTCACCTAGGCAAAGCTGGAGAGCTGACCCTGGTGGCACTGGCTTAGAATAGCTAGTGGGCTCATCCATTCAGCTTCTATGCAGGCCCAGATTCAGTGCTGAGTTGGCCGATCCCAACATCTACCCTGCTGGAGTGCATGAAGGGGTCAGTCCTGCAGATCCAAAGCTGCAGGATCTCCATGACACAAAGCAAGAACAGGGTATGTGAGAGGACTCCCAGTGAGGATCCAGTGTTGACAGTGTAGCAGAAGTCGGAGATCTCGAACCAGACTCTCTTAGTCTTTTACTGCTGTGAACACATACTATTACCAAGGCAACTCTTAGAAAACAAGATTTAATTGAGGGCAGCTTACAGATTCAGAGGTTCAGTTCATCGTAATCAAGGCAGGAACATGGCAACATCCAGGCAGGCATAGTGTAGGAAGAGCTCAGAGTTCTACCGTAATCTGAAGGCTGCTAGCAGAATACTGACTTCCAGACAGTTGGATGAGGGTCTTAAAGCCCACACCCACAGTGCCATGCCTACTCCAACAAGGCCACACCTACTCCAACAGGGACACACCTTCTAAATGCCTCTTCCTGGGCCAAGCATATATAAACCATCATACAGACCAATAACTGATTGCAATGAACATTTGCAAAGAAAGATGTGTAGACAAAAGGGTATACTGTCTGACACACTATGACACACCACAACTTCCATGGAGATATGTTTTGAATTTTTGTTCTTCCTTTTTTTCTTCTTACATTTATATTTTTGCTTTCTTGGTGGGGAAATTGCAAAGACAGAAAAATGATGTAAAGGGTGTGAGATGAGTGGGAGCGTAGTGTGCATGGTGTGAAAGTCACAAAGAATCAATAAAAACTAAAAACAGAGACAAATAGACAAGAGAACTATAACAACACAAAAAAGTAAATTACAAATTGTGTACTAAGGCCCTATTTTTCTACAGTTAATAATGTTTATTATTAAATGGATAAAAATAAATATTTAAGAGACTCAAACATATGTTCCTCCAAGAATGTACAAAATGAAAGGGGGACTAAGACATTCCATGCACAGTAGGCATGGTGGCACATGCATGCACAGCAGGATTCCTGAGCAGATCCCCAGAATCCACAACCTGTAGAGTCTAGTGCTAACGCATGAGTAGTGAGTGTCAGTATTTCTGTACTGTCCGTGTCTGTTCTTGCTTTCAGTGTAGGAAAATCCTTGAGGTGTCTGAATAAGCAGCAGAGGGTGACTAAGAGCAGATGCACTTGGGTTACTGCCTCAGGGGTCAGGAAGCTGTTCTTGATCCTGAGGGTATATCAATCACCTATCAGTGTGGAGGGATTTGTCAAAGAGGAAGAGACGCCCTGTCACAGGCTACTTTCCTCCCTGTGTCACCTTGGGTTTCCTAGGCCAGAGCCTGTGAGTTCCAGGGTTTAGATTTATTTCTGGTTCCAGTTGAGACATGGCTATTTCATGCCTGTGAGTTTGTCTAATGCAGTCCTTGTAGTGTTTGGTTTCTACTGGACTTTGATGGACACTATGGGACAGACTGATTCTCACCCTCTCAATATTGTTTTAGATCACTTTAAGTTAGAGCTATAGCTTGCAATCTCTCTGTGGATGTGAGGAAGGAGAAGATGACCACGTACCGCAGCTCAGAAAGTCCAGCTTTTGAAGCTGGCTGGCCTCCTCCAGAGGGGACCTTTCATCTCCAAACAGTGTTAGTGGTAGAAGAGAGAATGTTCCAAAAGGCAAAGTGCATCCTAGTCAGGTCCCCTATATAGAAGTTTGGAAGGATTTGGTAACCAATCTACTGCCTTGGGTTAATTCTCTTCTCTTCCCCCTTGCTAATAATTCTTCACCACTAGGAACAGTGTTGGCCCTGGTGGGGGTAGAACAGAAATGGAAAGTCCCCAAGCCTCTTTACCCCATCTTACAGGAAAGCACGCCTGAGGGTGACCTCTTTCCCCATATTACACCCAAGCTTCGGCACTGCCTGCACTTCCACCAGTGCCTGCCCTACCAAGTACTCACACTTCTACAGGTGCCTGCCCTACCCCTACCCATTTCCACTGCAAGAAGCCCCAGAGGAAGCCCCAGCACAACCTTCAGCCCCAGTAGTGTCATCTTGAGAAATGGAGGTGTGGTCAGGACAGGGAATGTAAAGCAGGCCCATGGTACATCCTGAGGCTATAGAGCTGGACACAGGTTCCACTGCTTTACCCCTAAGGGTAATGGGGCCAGTCAACCAACTAGAAAATTGACCTCACCATTATTAGCCCTTCTTAAATGCTGGTCTTTATAATTGGAAGAGAGAAAGTGCCAGATTCTCTAACAACCCTAGAGAGCTCATTGGCCTGGTAGATACCGTCCTTTTCACCCATCAGCCCATTTGGATGATTGTCAGCAGCTCTTGCAGGTTTTCTTTACCACCAAGGAAAAGGAACAAATCATTTTGGAGGCCCAAAAGAATGTTTTGGGAGCTAACAGCACTCCAACCCAAAACCCTGCTGACATAGATGATGGATTTCCCCTTAGGAGACCAGTTTGTTACTACAATATGGGTGAAGGTAGGGAACATCTCTGAGTATATTGCCAGTCTCTACTGTCAGGTCTCAGGGCAGCAGTTCTGCAGCTCTGATTTGGCTAAGATTTATGATGTGAGACACGAGAGTAATGAAAGCCCAGCAGCATTTCTCAAGTGGATCACGATGCTTTCCACTGTTATATGCACCTAGACTCTGAGGAAGCAGAGAATTCTAACACAGTAATGCTGGCGTTTATAAATCAGTCTGCACCAGACAGTAGAAGGAAGTTGCAGAAGTTAGAAAGAGTAGGAGAAAAGTCATTGAGGGATTCAATGGAGGTTGTGGAGAAGGTGTATCATAATAGGGAAACTAAAGATGAAAAGAAGAGTAAGACAGGAAAGATATTCAACAGAGATTTGGTCAAAGTCCTTCTGGCCAATAGTATTCCATACCAGAGAGAGTGGAAGCACCAACTCCAAAGTATTACTGAAGGGAAAGAGCCTAAAGGAGGCTGTCGACCACTATTAAGTAAGAACCAATCAATGCACCTATTGTAAGAAGGAAGGGCATTGGACTAAAGAATGCCCAAACAGAAAGCCAAAAGTTAAGACCATGGTCATTGAGGAAGAAGATTGAGGGAATCAGGGTTCACACCCCCTCCCCAAGCCCAGGGTAACCCTTAAAGTGGAGGGGAAGCCTCTAGACTTCCTGGTGAAAACTGGAGCTCAAAATTAAGTGCTCTTAAAGGCCTCTGTCTTCCAAGAAGTTGTAGGTCCAAGGGACCACAGGCACCAAATCATATTCATGGACTACCTAAAGAACACTGTACCTAGGAATGGGATGGGTAATCCATTTCTTCATAGTGATTCCTGGGGGGTCCCTACCCCTTACTGGTGAGGGATCTCCTAGCAAAAACGAGGCCCTAATTCATTTTAAACCTTGGGAAGTCTAGTTAATGATTCAGAATGGTGAATTAGGTAATGACACTTAACTTGACTTCTGTGTCTGAATATAGATTGTATGAGTCACCAGCCACCCCCAAAAAAGATTTTGATGTTTGGCTGACAAAGTTTTCCCAGGCATTGGCAAAAACTGGAAACATGGGATTGTGTTTTTAGACTGTGTTTAAAAACCCTGTGTTTTTAGCACTTAAGCTGGGGGCAGACCCAGCATGAGTCCACCAATATTTAATGTCTCAAAAGGCATGGAAGGGGATCACTCCCCCATATCCCAAAACTGCTGGCCCTGTGAGTCATCAGACCAAGTCAATTTTCCTGGAATACTTCTTTATTGCCTGTGAAGAAGCCAAATTCCAATGACTATCGCATCATCCAGGACCTACAAGAAGTTAACTGCAGGGTAACGGAAAAACACCCACACAGTACCTAATTCTTATACATTATTGAGCTCATTGCCACCAGATCAGAAATGGTATTGCATTCTTGACCTAAAAGATGCTTTCTTCAGCCTACTCTGGCTCCGAGGAATATTTCACCTTTGAATGGTATGATCCCAAAATGAGCATTAATGGACAACTCAATTGGATCCACCTGCCTCACAGCTACAAGAATTCACCTACTATTTTGATGAAGCTTTGCATGAGGACTTGGGTGAGTACCAGACATGACTCTTCTTCTGCATGTAGATGACCTATTAATTGCAGCAGAAACCAAAGAGTGTTGCCAAATGTGGACCCAGAATCTCCCACCGGCTCTGGGAAACATGGGATAGCCACCATCGGCCCAAAAAACACAACTTTGTAAGAGCAAAGTCACCTATCTAGGTTGTATTCTGAAAGAAAGCCAGTGAGGAAAGAGACTATCATCAACATCCCTACCTCCCAGAGCCCAAGACTAGTGAGAGAGTTCTTTGGGTCAGCAGGCTTTTACAGATTATGGATTCCAGGATTAGCTCAAAAACCAAACCTTTATATGAAGCCACCAAGGAAGCCAAAGGCTTTGTTTGGACTCAGGAACACCAAAGGGCCTTTGACAAAATAAAGCATGCTCGCTGACAGCCCCTGCTGTAGAGGTACCAGACATTACTAAGCCATTCCACCTGTACGTTGATGAATATAAAGGAATACACAAAGGGGACCTGACCCAAACTCTAGGACCATGGAAATGGCCAGTGGCTTATTTATCAAAGAAATTAGACCCAGTGGCAATAGGATGGCACCTTGCCTGTGTATCAATGTGGCTATGGCATTCCTGGTTAAGGATGCAGATAAATTTACTTTGAGGCAGAATTTAGCTATAACTACCACCCATGTAATTGAAGAGGTACTCAAACAACTACCTGATTGTTGACTCAGTAATGCCTACATGACTCATTATCAGCTCTTACTAATAAACACAGAGTGAGTTACCTTCCAGCTGCCTCTCTCCTTGAATCTTTGTTGTACCAAAGGCAGGGGCCTGGGCTGATGGCCTGCCTGTGACTCTTTCTCTCTCCCTGGAGGCAGTGGGCCTGCTGTTGAGGACCAGGTCTCTCTCTCTCTCTCTCTCTCTCTCTCTCTCTCTCTCTCTCTCTCTTTCTCTCTCCCGGGGCTGATCTGTTTGCTGCATGGCACCTTAATTAGAAAGGAGGCAATGTATGAATGAGTTATTTTATTGTAGAAAGGAGAAATGTGCTAGTTAAGTAGAGAGAAAGGAAGGAGAGAGAGAAAGAAACGAGAGAGAGAAAGGCAGAGAAGAGAACAAAGAGCAGAGAGGTGAGAGAGAGAGAAAGAGAGCAAGAGGAGAAGGGTAAGAGTAGGAGAGTATAAGAACAAGAGAGTGAGAGGAAGTAAGAGAGTCAGGAGGGGGCAAACCACCTGTTTTATTGGATGGGGCATGGCATGTGGCTTGTGGTCAGATGTCTGCATGTAAGGTCCAGCTAGAATGCTGGGAGCTTGAAGCACTGTCTGCCTGATAGAGCACACATCTCCTGCAGGGGCAGCTGTGAGGGGTCTGGGCTGAAATCTGAGTCATTGGTTTCAGGAGTTATCACCAAACTCCTACTGTCCCTTATGAACAAATTTACTTTGCTCAGTGGGTCTCTGGGGTTCCGAGGTGGTTGCTCTATTGGACTCCGGCTGTCAGAACTGCCCACTGCCCCACAAATCTTGAGACTCTTCTCCCTCACCCTGATTTGGACCATCCGCTCTATCAATGTAGCAAAATCTTGGCCCAGGTACATAGTACCCAACCCAACTTAAAAGATTCCCCTCCACCAGGGGTAGATTGGACTTGGTTTACACATAGAAGCAGCTTTAACCTCAAGGGTCAGAGGAAGGCAGAAGCAGTGATAACCACAAAAATGGAGGTAATATTGGCTTAATCTCTTCCCTCGGGTACTTCAGCTCAAAGGGCTGAAATGATAGCACTAACCCAGTCCCTCATCATGAGGAAAGGACCGGCTGTTAACATTTACACAGGCAGCAGATTTGCATTTGCAACTGCTCATGTACATGGAGCTATTTACAAGGAGAGAGGGCTCCTAACTGCAGAAGGAAAACTTACAAAAAAAAAAAAAAAAAAAAAAAAAAGATGAAATTCTACAGCTACTCAAAGCCCTATGGTTGTCAAAGAGGTTGTGAATCATACATTGTCCTGGCCATCAAAAAGAACAATGCCAGTGGCTAGAAGTAACAACTTAGCTGACAAAACTACTAAGTAGATAGCCCTGGAAGAAATGGCTGCCTCTGCGTTGCCTGCTGTTCTGCCTGAGCCTCCCAATCCCAATATGCCAGAATGCCCAGTCTGTATGGAAGAGGAGATCAAATGGGCTAGGAATCAACCCATGAGCTGATGTTTAGAGGGCTGTTGGCAAGCGGCTGAGGGTAAGCTAATATGACCCATCTCCTTTGCAAAAACCATCCTCGGGAAAATCTATAGTCATTCACATGGGAGTGAGACAGATAGCTGTCATAGTGAGACAATCTAAGGTGATTTTCAGGGACATGCAGAATACTCTCAAGAATATAGTGTCCAGCTGCAGAGCTTGCCAGCTAACCAACACCCATAACCCTGCCAAACATCCAGGCTCTTAACTGTGAGGTAAGAGACCAGGGACCTACTGGGAAGTTGATTTTGCAGAAATCAAACCAGGGAAGTACAGCTACAAGTACTTGTTGGTGTTTGTGGACACCTTTTCCAGATGAATGGAAGCATTCCCAACAAAGTCTGAGACTACAAAGATAGTAGTTAAGAGAAAGGATGCAAGGAGCTGAAGAGGTTTGCAGCCCCATAAAAGGAACAACAATAGGAACTATCAGACACCCCCAGAGCTCCCAGGGACTAAACCACCAACCAAAGAGTACATATGGTGGGACTAATGGCTCCAGCAGCATATGTAGCAGAGGATGGACTAGTCAGTCATCAATGGGAGGAGAGGCCCTTGGTGCTGTGAAGGCTCTATGCCTCAGTGTAGGGGAATGCCAGGGCCAGGAAGCAGGAGAGGGTGTTTTGGTGAGCAGGGGGAGAGGGGAGGGAATAAAGGTTTTGTTTGGAGGGGAACCCAGGAAAGCAGATAACATTTTAAATGTAAATAGAGAAAATATCTAATACAAAAAAAGAAAAGGAAAAAAAACAAAGGTAGTAGCTAAGAAGTTGCTGGAGGATATCTTATCCAGGTATGGATTCCTTCATACGATAGGGCTAGACAATGAAGCAGCATTTGTGTCCAAGGTAAGCCAGGATGCAGCAAGATTTATTGGGGCAGATTAGAAATTACATTGTGCATATTGACCCCAAATTTCAGTACAGGTAGAAAGGATGAACAGAACATTAAAAGAGACCTTAACTAAGTTGACCATGGAGACTGGTGGAGACTAGGTGATGCTCCATTCCCTTGCCCTATATCAGATGAGGAATTCTCCTTACCAGATGAGATTAACCCCCTTTGTATGCTGTCCCTGCCCCCATTGTACCTAACATGCAGTTGACCACTGTTGCAGAAATGGAAGATGATGAATTAATATCTAAGGTCAGAGCAACCCAGTGAGCTCATAAGTATGTTTGGCCTAAACTGCATGCCCTCTATGAAGCAAGCCCAGTTCCGGAACCACACAAGTTTCAACCCAGAGACGGGGTCTATATGAAGAGATTTTTGCAGGGAGATGCTGGAGCCTAGGTAAAAAGAACCTTTTTCATCATCCTGATAACCAGAGCCAAAAATAAGCAGAACTTGGGGAATCCTGTGGAAGATGTGGAGGAAATATCAAAGAAACACTAGAAAACCTATAGAATCAACTAACCTGAGCCATAGGGGTTCATAGAGACTGGACTGCAAATCAGAAAATATGCATGAGAAAGACCTAAGCCCTCTACACATATGTAACAGCTGTAAAGCTGGATCCTCATGTGGGCCTCCTAACAATGGGAGCATGGGCTGTCCCTGACTATGTTGCCTGCCTTTGGATTTCTTTTCCCTATCTGGGCTGCTTTGTCTACTATCAACCGAAGGTGTGTCTATCCCCACTGTAACTTGGTATACCAAGGCTAGTTGATATCCATGGGAAGCCTACCCTTTTCTGAGAAGTAGAGAATAATGCATAATGAGGGTAGGGAGGAGAGAGTGCAGGACTGGAAAGAGTAGAGGGAGGGAAAGCTGTAATCAGGATGTAAAATAAATAAAAACTTTTAATAACAAAAATTAATATTATGTAAGGGACTGAAAAGATGACTCAACAGTTAAAAGCACTGGCTGCTCTTCCAGATAACCTGAGTTTGATTACTAGCACAGCACTACATGGCAGCTCCCAACTACCTGTAACTCCATTTTAGTAGATTCAGTGCCCTCTTCTATCCTCTGTTGGCACCACAATGGCATACAGATAAACTGGATTTGAAACATCTGTACACATTAAATAAATTAAATACAATCTTTTAAAAAGAATATTGTCACTTTGTTCTAAATTGTACATTTCACCTGTATATATTGTTTGATAGATGAATTATTCTATATCCATGGTGTTCAGTAATGGAGCTACTGTAATCATGATCAACCCAAGATTGAGTGACTATTACATGACTACAGTCTCTACAATTTCAAGGAAAAGAAGATAAAGTACTTTAGCAAAATCTTCAGTGTATGTTATTTGTCATATAAGTGTGTGTATGCATGTTCCTAAGCACATATGTGTGTGTAGGTATTCACATGTGTGTGTGCGTTGTGTATGTGTGTGTGTCTGTGTGTGTATGTGTATAGAGGGTCAAATATGTCATTAAGTATATTCTTCAACTGTATTTCACTTCATTTGTTTTTGAGGACTTGTTTTATTTCGATTTTTATATCTTTGTATGTATGTATGTATGCATGTGTATATTACGTCCAGATACCCAAGGAGGTCAGAAGAGTTGGATCTCTGTACATGGAGTTACAGTGGTTTTGAGACATCCAATGTAGGTACTGGAGAGTGAACTCAGATCCTCTGTGTAACAAGGTCCCCAGACCTGAGCACAATTGTCTCCATGATGGAAGTACCATTCATGCTGTAAAATTCAGCAAGTAGACAGCACCATCTGTCTAAAGGAAAACAAAGGCCTAATTCATCAGAGTCTATAGTTCTGGAAAAGTCTCTAAAAGTAGTAACCTTGCTTTTTTAGCTTCTGTAGTTCTGTGTCTAGCTAACTATTCTTGTTAACTGGAGTGTGTCAACACAGAATGTTATTTTTGTGTCTTAAAGATCACACTGAGAAAGGCTCAGTTTGGGATTCCAAACACCCAGTGTAGTCACCAGCCAGCCAATTAAGACTTTATATTAGCTTAAACCCAAGACTGAGCATTCTTCTCTGGTGAATACCTCACAACACTCTCCAAGGACAGTAAGCAATCTTAACTGGTAGGCCATCTCTCCAGCTCCTTCACTATATTTAGTGAATCTCTCAATGAAACTCAAAATTCACTGAGTTACTCAAGACAGTCAGTGTTGTCATTCTGGTATAAGTTGGTGCCCTGAGCAAACATTGGGTACTAGCTCTGCACCCAATCCCACAACACTCAGAGGAAGCTGGACTTCCAGGAGCTCTAACATGCCCAGGATCATAGGTGAGGAGACCACAACATCAATCCCAAACTAGGAGTAACTGGGATGCCTGGGAATACAGGGATACAGGAACCCCAACCCGGACAGGTGTACAGGCTTTTTCAAGTCTGAGCCAGTACCCTGAGCAGACCTTGGGAGCTAGCTCCGCACCAAGTCCCACAACACTCGGAAGACGATTGCCTCCCAGATGCTCTAACAAGCCCAGGATCATAGAATCATAGGATCACTGGAGCTCAGGCACTTGGTCACAGTAAGATTTCAAAATCCCAGAAGCAGCTTCACTCCCAGAAGCTCTTACACCCAGAAAATCAGGATCACAGGATCACAGGATCACAGAGACAGCTACACTCTGAGGAATTCTGCCACAACCAAGATAACAGGAGGGATAGGCTCCAGTTGGAGACAGTGAGTGTAGGTAGCACTAGAGATAACCAGATGGCGAGAGGTAAGTACAAGAACATAAGCAGCAGAAATTAAGTTTACTTGGCATCATCAGAAACCAGTTCTCCCACCACAGCAAGTTCTGGATACTATCACACTGGAAAAGAAAGATTCAGATTTAAAATCACCTCTCATGATGATGGTAGAGAACTTTAAGAAGAATGTAAATAACTCCCTTAAAGAAATACAGTAAAACACAGGTAAACAAGTAGAGCCCTTAAAGAGGAAACACAAAAAAGCCCTTAAAGATTTATGGGGAAAAACAACCAAATAGGTGAAGGAATTGAACAAAACCATCTAGGATCTAAAAATGGAAGTAGAAACAATAAAAAAAAAATCACCACAAAGAAAAACTACCCTAGAGATAGAAAACCTAGGAAAGAGAACAGGAGTCATAGATACAAGTATCACCAACAGAATACAGGAGACAGAAGAGAGAATCTCAGAGGCAGAAGATACCATAGAAAACATTGACACAACAGTCAAAGAAAATGCAAAATGCAAAAAGCTCCTAATCCAAAACATGCAGGAAATCCAGGACACAATGAAAAGACCAAACCTAGGGATAATAGGTATAGAAGAGAGTTATGACTCTCAACTTAAAGGGCCAGTAAATATCTTCAACAAAATTATAGAAGAAAACTTTCCTAACCTAAAGAAAGAGATGTCCATGAACATACAGGAAGCCTACAGAGCTCCAAATAGACTAGACCATAAAAGAAATTCCTCCCATCACATAATAAGCAAAACACCAAATGCACAAAGTAAAGAAAGAATATTAAAAGCAGTAAGGGAAAAGGGTCAAGTAACATTTAAAGGCAGACCTATCTGAATTACACCAGATTTCTCACCAGAGACTATGAAAGCCAGAAGATCCTGGACAGATGTCATACAAAACCTAAGAGAACACAAATGCCAGTCCAGGCTACTATACCCAGCAAAACTCCCAATTAACATAGATGGAGAAAACAAGATATTCCATGACAAAACCAAATATACATAATGTCTTTCCACAAATCCAGCCCTACAAACGATAATAGATGAAAAACTCCAACACAAGGAGGGAAACTACACCCTAGAAAAAGCAAGAAAGTAATCTTCTTTCAACAAACCCAAAAGAAGATAGCCACACAAACATAATTCCACTTCTCATAACAAAAATAACAGGAAGCAACAATCACTTTTCTTGACTCAATTCCCCAATAAAAAGACTTAGACTTAGAGACTGGATATGTAAACCAGACCCAGCATTTTGCTGCATACAGGAAACACACCTCAGTGTCAAAGACAGTACCTCAGAGTAAAGGGCTGGAAAACAATTTTTCAAGCAAATGTTCACAAGAAACAATCTGGAGTAGACATTCTAATATCGAATAAAATCAACTTTCAACCAAAAGTTATCAAAAAAAAAAAAAAAGATAAGGAAGGACACTTCATACTCATCATAGGAAAAATCTACCAAGATGTACTCTCGATTCTAAACATCTATGCTCTAAATGCAAGGGCACCCACATTCATAAAAAGAAACTTTACTAAAGCTCAAAGCACACATTACACCTCACACAATAATTGTGGGAGAATTCAATGCCCCACTCTCAGCAATGGACAGATCATGGAAACAGAAACTAAGTGGAGACATAGAAGTTATGAACCAAATGGATTTAATGTGTATAGAACATTTTATCCTAAAAGAAAGGAATATACCTTCTCAGCACCTCATGGTACCTTCTCCAAAACAGACCATATAATTGTTCACAAAACAGGCTTCAATAGTTACAAGAAAGTTGAAATAGTCCCCTGGATCCTACCAGATCACCATGGACTAAGGCTAGTCTTCAATAACAACAAAAACAATGGAAAGTCCACATACACTTGGAAACTGAACAACACCCTACTCAGTGAAAACTTGGTCAAGGAAGAAATGAAGAAAGAAATTAAAGACTTCTTAGAATTAAATGAAAATGAAGGCACATCATACCAAAATTATGGGAAATAATGAAAGCAGTGCTAAGAGGAAAACTTATAGCTCTGAGACCTACAAAAAGAAACTGGGGAGACCATATACTACCAGCTTGACAGCACACCTAAAAGCTCTAGAACAAAATTAAGCAAATACACCCAAGAGGAGTAGACAGCAGGAAATAATCAAACTCAGGGCTGAAATCAACCAAGTAGAAACAAAAAGAACTATACAAAGAAACAAAACCAAGAGATGGTCCTTTGAGAAAATCAATGAAATAGATAAGCCCTTAGCCAGGTTAACCAGAGGGTACAGAGACAGTATCCAAATTAATAAAATCAGAACTGAAAAGGGAAACATAACAAGAGAAACTGAGAAAATTTTAGAAAATCATCATAGGGGAACTCCAACCAGTCATTGTGTGAGGTGGAGATGCTAGGACCTATGGAGTTGCCTATGAGCTGTGCTTTGGGTTGTAGCTTTCACCCAGAACTTTCTGTGGACTTTCTGTTACACAGCTAATTTTGAGTCATCTATGCTTCGGTAGCAAAGTCTTCATCCATACTTTTGTTAGTAGACCTGCAAAACCCACTGGTTTACCAAAACGAAAGAAAGCCTTAACATATTTTTTCCAGTTTTCTGACTGAGCTATACTTTTCCTTTGATTATGAACTTTCTTGGGATCGAAGATCATATTTTTGTGTTCCTTTCTGTCAGAGTGAAGGCCATAAAATTAACATTACCTAAATAATATCACTGAATGTCAAGTGACATATGTCAAGAGTCCACAAACAGTTGTAAAAGATAGGTCATGGTATCACCATCTTACAGATGAGGAAACTGAGGCTCAAGTATGGCAGGTCAAAAGACTAGTAACAGCAAAGCTATTTCTTTCAATAATAGTGTGATTCTTTAGGTGAATATAGAAAACAACTTGTACTGACTTTTTATTTACCCTAGTATGAAAAGAATAATATTTTCTATACATTATTTTCAAGTTAATGTATGAATTTTTAAGATTATTAGAGTTAAAAATAAGACATAAAACAATAAATATTAGTTGGATATATTCCTGTTCTTAAACATATCTGGGAACATATGATCACTACATGGAAGAAGAAGAAATATATTCAAGGTGTGATGACATGACAGGCCTCAAGTGAGACATGGTGTTTGGTCTGATTGGTGAAAGTCTGATAGGAATAGGGTCAAAGTAGGAAGTAGAATGGGCTACAGAGTCCATGAGCAAGTAAGAGGTTGTGTTTTAAGAATAATGAGTAATAGAGTATGGGGAATAGAGAACTAAGGACTTCAGGCAGAGTATGGGGAATAGAGAACTAAGGACTTCAGGGCAGAACTTAGAAGGACAATATACTAATTATAATTGGTGCAATAGGTCCCAGAGGTCTCAGACCACATGTGCTCAACAATTCATTCCTCATACCATTGTCATCAAACAATATATGTATGAACACAAAATCAGGCAATGCTGTCACACTATGCCAGTATAGTTTGGGGGTCAGAAAGCAGTTGATGGCACTCTGTCATTGTTGCTTTCATCTCTGATGAAAGCACACA